>BLSH010042297.1:792608-818199 GCA_018402905.1 Glandirana rugosa | reverse complement strand
CTTAAGCGTGGCCTGACCACACTTAGGTCGGATTTCCACTAAACACTACGTGTCTCACCTCTTTCTCTATTTCTATGTGTTGTGACAGAATTTTTTTGATGTGAGTGACCAATCAATGGTAACTTTTAGACTTACCCTCTATTGTCTCTTGAGTTTAATGGGTTTGACATACTTACAAAATTGAAGTTTTGTCAAGTCACGAACTATGGAAATCATAGAGTGTCTAACGAAATTGGACGACAAACTTAAAGGAGAATTTTGGTGGAGAGTCTTGATCTCAACTCGCTTGTGGACCTTCAAGCCCAAGACGACCAGGCAGGCTTGGAGCCCTGTTTCAGGCCCAGGCCCAGGCCTGCCTTGGGCTTGCTAGCGTGCCTGTTGCTTGGGGTAACTTTAGTTACCCCTGGGCTTGAAAATCCGTGTTTTTACCGACATCCTTTCAGGACCTTTCGGGGTCTCCCGACGTTTTCCTTCATTTTACCCCCATTCCCATTCCGTGCGATCGTTCGGGTTCCGTCCGGACCCGGACCCGGACTTTGTCCCGAGGTTCGGACGGACCAGCAGAACCCGAACTTCCAGGTGTTCGCTCAACTCTAGTTCTGAGAGGTGGTTTTAAGAGGAAATTCAAACAGCAGGTTAAAGCAATCTGTGAGATACTAAAGGTATCAAGCACTGAACTGTTTTGAAGTTAAAACATTCATACAGTTTGGGTAATTTGAGTTCTCTGTTATCTCCCATTCAGATTTTCAATGGTAACTAACCAGTGAGTGTAGTTTTTTTAAGACAGTGTTGTGTATCTTTATCTCTTTCTCCACTCTGTGCATCACAAATCACCTTTAGGCTGGATTCACACCAGTCCGGTGCGAATTCCAGCCTGTCTGCTGCCGAAAGGGGGCAGAGTCGCCGTTCAGCTGCTCCTGTCCGTTCCCACAGCGCAGCAGCTGCGGGGGGAGGGGCCATTAGCAGGGGAAAATATCCCCGTTCAGTGCGGAGTGCATCTCCATGTTAGATGTGCTCCCATTGAACACAACGGGCTGGGAATTCGCACCGCATTGCACAAAAAACGCACACGTTTTCTGTGCAATGCGGAGTGCGAATGCACTGCACATATGTGAACCGGACACATTGAAAACAATGTGTTTTCAAGTGTCCTGTGAATTGGGTGTGGTTTAAGCTGCATCCAACTCGCATAGGTGTGAACCCAGCCTTAAACATTCATGACCAGTTTAAATTTGATTGATGGTTGTAAGAAATCCCTTGGTGCTGATATTTTTGCATCTGCCCATATGCAAAACATAGCAAGGAGGTCCCTGCCGCGGGTTACATAGTTACATAGTTGGTAAGGTTGAATAAAGAAAATGGTCCATCCAGTTTAACCTGTTTTAGTGTGTGTAGAGAATAATTTCCCATATCCCTGTTTTTTATTATTCCTTAAGATGTACGTCCAAGAGTCTTTTAAAACTATCCATACTTCCTGCCACCAATTACCAATTACTACTACCAATTGTGGAAGAGAGTTCCAAATCCTTACCACACTGACTATGCAGCTTAAGGTTAAACCAATTATCTTCCAGTCTTATCGTGTGGCCCTGTGTCTTCTTACACTCCCTGAGGCTGAAAAGTTTCATACTCATGCTGGGATCCCATTGAGATATTTGTACATTGCTATCATATCTCCTCTCAAGTGTCTCTTCAACAGGAAGAATAGATTTAGGGCCTGTAGTTATAATTGAGGTCCTCCAGTCCCCATATTAATTTAGTTACCCTTCTCTGGACTCTCTCCAGCTCCAGCACATTCATTCTGAGGATTGGTTATCAGAACTGGACAGAATACTCCAGATGAAGCCGAACCAGAGTTTTATAAAGTGGCAGGATTATCGTGTTCCAGCCTTACACACTTGGGTATAAAGGGTCAGTTAACAGGTAGATCTACCACAATAGTTCATCTTGGTGTATTCCTACTACTACAAGAGTGATGTTGGATTCTTCATACAAAAAATCCAACAGAAAGAGTGGTGATCCTACACATTCTCAGACCAAGAAACCCTGACAGACATTACCCTGACATTCCTAGAGCCAGAGACCCTGACTGACATTAAAAAAAAAAACATGATAATGCTTTGAGCAATCACTAGTGAAATTCTCAATAATAGGATTTTAGTCTGTGCAGTAAGAAATAGAGTCCCATACATTTCATTTTGTACACTAATATAACACCAAATTAAACCTACTAGTAATTGACATATAAGGCACATTTTGAGGTATTAACTATCCTTTCTTAATTGTGCAGGAAACTGTCTGGAGTGGTGTGCACCACATTAACCTCCCTGGCGGTATTATTATTTCAGATTTTTGGTGCTGAAAGCGATACGATTATTTTGCATGGAAATTTGGCGTTTTATATTGTAGGCCTGTAATTCTTAGGAATAACTCACTTAAATCTGTCCAAACAAGAGTCTAGTAAACATCCCGGTTATGAAAAAGTTTGAAACATGAAATCATAAATTATAATATAATAAATAACTAAAAATAATTATCAGAACTAATAATGTAATAGTAATAAAATGTATTCAATAATGTAATCAAACCAAAAACACTGAAATTTGCTCAGTTGCAGAATTGTCGCTGTCGTTTCTTTCAGTTTCTGATGATAAATTTCCTCAAAAATCAGTATCACTCAATTCTGCAAATCATTCTTATTTACTATCGGTGTTTTCTAGCTGATAAAAAAAAACACTTTTGACGTAAAGGGACACTTTTTGGTTGCTATAGACATTCTCATGTTTCCAGGCAGAAAGAATGACATATATAATATAAAAGTGCATGCGGGGCTCTGGGCAAACCACTAGGGACAGTGGGGATGTGAAATGATTTCATACAGTAATGTAATCTGTAAGATTACAGTGTACTGTATGTGTACTGTGTGCTTCACTATTTGAATTTCCCGCCGGTCTCTGTTCCCGTGCGAAGCGACGCTCGCAGGGAACGGAGCCTGGCACACAGAGGCATCGGGCGGAGGGACAGACACGCTGACACCGCGGGAGGACATCGCTGGATCCAGGGGACAAGGTAAGTAACCCAGCCTGGATCCAGCAATGCAATGCCGAATGTGGCGAGCCACACTCGGGATTACCGCCAGGGAGGTTAATTAAGCAGATAGACCTGTTTCAGTTCTATCTGCACCACCTGTGCCAGTTTATTTTTCAGAGTGAAATAGAAAAAAGCGCAGGTCTAACTCTATTTAACATAAGGAATGGGGACAATTTCTATATAGAAAACTGCGGCAGATTCTCAAGTGTGACCTTGTCCTGCAGGAGAAGCACACGGGTCAGTGTGAAATGAGCTTTCATAACATGACAGGTCCTCTGCTGTTTCTTTGGTTTCTTTGTATTTTATGGATTTCATGGGTTGTTACCGACCTGTGGTGAAAATCCCATGTCAATAGCACCTTTAGAAATATATTTACCTAGAAAAATGGTGTGGTGTGAAATACTTATTTTACCTGCTGTACCATGTACTTGTATGAAAAAGTATCCTGTTCTCTTTGTATTGCTTTCTTTATGTGAAAATCCTGGTGTTCCTGCCAGTCCCTCTGCTTTCCTATTAAAAACAGAGCACACTAAGCAGGGGAACACACTGTGGTCAGTTCTCTAACTATGCTATGCTTGCTCTCCTCCAATGATCAGACTTGTTCTAATATGCCCCCACTGCACAGCCATTCACTGGAGAGCTCAGTGTACTGCTGCTTCCCCTCCCCCAGCTCTTATGCAGCAGACAACAGAGAGAATGTTATCACTTATAAAAAGGAGAAAAAAAGTATTTATAATATTTTTTATATCTATACAAAAATGTTTTTCCTTTCATTGCTATTTTAAACTGAATGGGTTGTTTTACAAGGTATGGGTTTACATGCACTTTAGGCTGGGTTCACACTTATGCAAATTGGATATGGGTTTCAGTGTGAACCCATCCTTGAGCTCCCAGCAAACTAAACTTTACCCTGTTCACTCATCACTAGAGTTGAGCGAACCTCTGGAGTCTGGGTCCGGACGGAACCCGAACGATCGCACGGACACCGAACCCCATTGAAATCAATGGGGACCCGAACTTTTAGGCACAAAAATGGCTGTAACAAAGTCCTGGAAAGCCCTAGAGGGCTGCAAAAGGAAGGAAATGGGGGTAAGGGTGGGACAAGTGACCTACAAAGAAATGGGGACAGGGAAATAACTTTAAATATTTAAAAAAAAATAAAAACATAAAAAATGCAAAAATGGAGGTGAATGTAAATCATCTTCAAACTGTGTCTGAAAAGCATTAATTAGCGGTAGAAGCCATATAACTGTTCTAAAATCATCTTCAAACTAGGGCAAGTGCCCTACAAAAAAATGGGGATGGGAAAATAAATTAAAATCAAATAAAAAAATGGGAAGGGGGGTGGATGTGGAGTAGGAGCCTAGAGGTTGACTAGGCCGTGACCGTGGCAGTGTAGGTGGAAGTGGCGGTGGTAGAGGAGTAGGAGGAGGTAGCCAACATGTTTTTTTTTTTTGTATTGAGGCCTATTCAAAAAAACATGGTAGTGTTTTATGTGGGTTTATTGCAGCTGCTGTTGTGACCTATGTACCCCAATTGGTGTCATAGGAAGATTAAAAACGTTTGTATTTGAACAGCGCGTTGCTAGTATCTACTGTGCCATTATGTGATGAATGTTGGCCACTCAATGTATCAGTAATTACTAATTTCTCCTTCTTCTATTACAATTTGATATTATTGCTGCTGTAGCCCATGTGCACAAGTGTGTTAGAGTATTGATGATAAAATAAAGTAATGATAACAATAATGATAATAATAATAGCAATGATGTTAAAATAAAAATAACAGCAAATAATGTTAAAATAAATCACTGTAAATCACAGTTTTTGCCAGATTCTTAATCTCTTTTGTTGCTGCTGTAGCCCATATGTAAACTTACTGCTCAATTGCAAACCACTATGACATTAATAACATGCTTTACAGTTGCTGTTTTTTCAAAGTGCTTATTATAGTGCTCACAGGTGCTCCTTATAGTGCATACATATTTGCATACAAGATTTTAAATGGACTGTATAATTGAACAGTTTTAGACCAAAGGAAACTCATAGCACACATTGCACCGGCACTTTTCATATATAGAGATATAAGCCATAATATGTATGCACTATAAGGAGCACCTGTGAGCACTATAATAAGCACTTTGAAAAAACAGCAAATGTAAAGCATGTTAGTAATGTCATAGTGGTTTGCAATTGAGCATTAATTTTACATATGGGCTACAGCAGCAACAACAGAGATTAAAAAGCTGGCAAAAACTGTGATTTACAGTGATTTATTTTAACATTATTTGCTATTATTTTTATTTTAACATCATTGCTATTATTATTATCATTATTGTTATCATTACTTTATTTTATCATCAATACTCTAACACACTTGTGCACATGGGCTACAGCAGCAATAATATCAAGTTGTAATAGAAGAAGGAGAAATTAGTAATTACTGATACATTGGGTGGCCAACATTCATCACATAACGGCACAGGAGATGAAGATGATTTTTCAACAATAATGTGTCACTTACAGCAACAGCTGGCCCTATAGGAGTAGGCAATGGTTTTGGAACAAGAATCTGTCCCTCTAAGCAGAAGCCTCTACCTAGTGCAGTCAGATCACTCAAAGCAGCAGTATGTGAAATCTCAAATTACTCCCACAATCTGATCGTTGTGTACGATCCCACAATCTGATCGTTGTGTACGAACGTACGATCGTTTCGTTAGACAGAGTTTAATCTGCAATCTCCAACTCTAAGCAGCAGTATTTGAAATCTCAAATTCCCCCAACAATCTGATCATTGAGCACGATCGTAGCGATCGTTGTTTTATGCAGAGTTTGATCTGCAACTCAAAGCAGCGGTATGTGAAATCTCTAATTTCTGCTATCTGTCCTCAGAGCAACAGCGCAGACAGCAGTAGTAAATTAATCTATCTCAGGATGCAGGATCAGATCTTAAAATGTCTTAAAATGTCTCTATTCTCTCCCTCACGCCGTCAGCTTCCTTTCCCTACACTAACCCAAGAGCATGTGACTTCAGCACTACGTGACTCCAGCTTATAAAGAGGCTGGGTCACATGATGCACTGGCCAATCACAGCCATGCCATTAGTAGGCATGGCTGTGATGGCTTCTAAGGGCAAACCATTGAAACGCTTGTTGATTGGCTGCCCTGCAGCTTCTCAACACGTGGAGTAAAATAGCAGAACCCCGGACCGAACCCAAACGAATTTTGAAATGTCCGGGTCTGGGTCCGTGCCCCGGACACCCGAAAGTTCGGTAGGGACCCGAACGTTACAGTCCGGGTTCGCTCAACACTACTCATCACTATTGTTAACTATTTTTCCTGGTGCATCATGGCAGCATACACATGGGTTATAGCTCCGCCCCCACAACATGATAGGACTGGTTAACTATAAATCAAAGACAGACCCGGCTCACAGCATTCTCTTTTTTTTCCTCACCTGATCAGGACTGGAGTCGCGAGGTATCCTTTACCGGTTGTCGCCCTAGCCAAGTTCAGCCTCTCTTGGGTGAAAGTCCTTCCTGTACAGTCTCTAAATGAGCTATATGGTTGGAGCCCCATTCTGGTGGTCTGGGGGGCATATTTCAGCCTCTCCTGGGTGCATGTCCTTCCTGTACAGTCTCTAAATGAGCTATATGGTTGGAGCCCCATTCTGGTGGTGCAGGCCTCTCAAAGAAAGCTTTAAACAAGCTTTGACGTAAGTGACAGCGTTTCCCTTTGCTTTCCATATGCTTTTAACTTATTTTCTGTGTTTTGTGGGCGTTTGCCATTTCCAAGATGGCTGCAGCAGTGCAAGTACACTCTCAGCATGAGAGGCAGGAAGTGATGCGGCCTCTGTGACCAGTTTCCTGGCTAGAGCTTTTCCAAGATGATGATCTGAGCATGCACAGGCACTGATATCACTAATGGCAAAATGTCACAGTTTTAAATGGTTTTATGACATTTTTGGGCAACACATGGTGGAGCTCTCTACTCGTGCATGCTGGATGCTTATGTGTTCATTGTTTGCAGGTATGTTTTCCTTTTGTATGGTATTCATCTGGACTTTTCCTATCTCTTTCTCAGTGTTGCTCTGGGATCAGTGTACTCTTTATGGCATTCACCTGGGTTCTTCCTATCCCCTTCTCAATGCTTGCTCTGGGATCACTGTGTTATGCTGTTTTTTAATTTAAGTCTGCTGCTTACTCTGTTTCTATGGGGAACGCTGTCCAGTCAGACCACCCATTGCTTTTAAGGTAAAGAGATTAGGTAAGTAGTGAAGATTGAGAAAAAGAGAGCTAATATCTATAGTCCTGTAAGGACCACAAGATGGAGGGAGCCTTCTAAAGGTCAAGGCAAGTCACCATCTAAGAACAGACATCCAGGCAATGTTGATTAAGGTCACCGTCTTACCCCCTCATTGTCATTTCTCCCCATTTACAAACATCACATGTTACCAGACCTAATAGGTACTGCATATGTGGTAGAAAGTCATTGCCTGCCAAGCTAGTATATCGAATATGCCTGGAACAAGCAGGATACAGCCCTGCAAGGACCTCAAGATGAAGGTAGCCTTCGAAAAGCCAGAATAATCACCCTTTAGGCACAGACATCCAGGCAACATTGATCAAGGTCATTTCACCTCTCATTATTATTGCTCTCTGTTTACAAACCTCACAGGTTACCAGCCCTAATGGTGGCTGCATTTGTGGTGGAGAGTCATTGTTTGACAAGCTAGTATGTCAAGTCCGCTTGGAGGAAGGACAACTGACAAATAAGGGGATGTCTGGAAAGTAGCCGCCTTGATTAAAGAATCAGCCAAGGAGTTGATACATGAAGTTTGTACTCCCCAGTTGGTGGCTGAATTGCCTAGCACTTCCAACCAGAGCCAGTAGGTGGTGTCCAAATTGGAAAGCTTGTCAGAGGAAGAAAGTGTTAAAAGGGGCCACACGCTTTGAAGATTGCCCGATAAAGCCTTTTTATAAGGCAATTGCCTGGGGTGAAGTGGAGGAAACTCTTCACGAGGTTAGAAAGTATTCATTCCCTTCACGGAACAACTGGAGGGGTTAATCCAGGAAGAATGGAAGGGTCAGAGAAAAGGCCCGTATAAACAGATTGTCAAAACTGTATACTCTGAAAAAGCTAACGGGGAATCTGCTGCAGTCTCCTTCAATGAGGGATGCATCATTAATGTAGCTGGCAAGACATGTCAACTTGCTGTTATGTTCAAGGAGGCTCTAGTCTGAGAATTAGATCTAGATCGGAAGTGCTCCTACATACTGTAGCATCTGCAGGTGGCAGTAGACAAGCAATAACCAGCCCCTGTGCTGAGTGGGTCTAATGAGAGTGGTTTCATAATTATCAACCAGCTGCTGCACCTGCCGGACTCTGAGGAAGGTGGCAGGGTCTGCATCCCTTTAGACATGATTTTTCTATTGGGAGTATCTTACCAAAATTACTTTTTTGTTGCAGTGGATGCCAAAAGTCTGACTTTTATATTGGTGCAGACTTCTGGGAATGTCAGTGAGTCAGTCACACAAACAGGAAATGATGTTGCGGGGGGTGTTATGTACACATTCTGTGTACAGAATACCTCCAGATAGTCATATTGCATTGCATTTTACAGAAAATGACAGCCCTGAAGATGGAAAAGTGGAGTAACCCTTTAAAGAAGCCCTTCTGGAAGAAGTGAAGAGACAAAGTGGTAACGGCTTTGTAAGAGCTGAAATTTGTTCTTTTCCTTTTAGGTTTGTGTCAGTAGACGTCAAGTGATGTTTTTCAAGAGCGGTGTTCCCCGCGGTCACAGCAAGATGGGTATTATAGCTGAAGCCATGGTTGGCGAATTGCCTTAAAAAATAAATAAATAAACAAATAAATAAAACTGGTACAAGATACCAGACAATGGATCCAATCTATTTGGGAGTAGACAGGATACAGCCACCTCAAGAGTGACCACTGTCAGGTCAGGGAAAATATCATCTGACAAAAAACAGAAAATTCTGAAAGGTCCAGCATACAGGTGGCAACTCTCAAATAGATACAAGAAGGCAAAATCCTACGGACCAGGGAAAAGATTGGTGAAGGAACTGGAGAACTACCCAATCTTCATTATTAAAGCCTTACAACTCTAAGGCACCTGTCTTGGGAGAACAGCAAAAGTCTTTTTAAAGGTGCACTCATACAAGGGGGTGCCTGTGTGAAGCTTTGCGCACACACCTGGATTGAAAATATTCAGGATCCGTGGGCCATATCAGCTATACTGGCCTGACATTGGTGGAAGTTTAGGGGATGTCCACCTTTCTGGTACAATCTTTTTTAATGAATAAGTATAACATCATGACAAACATTCACTCATGCAGGGGTGTAATTCAACGAGCATAATGATCATATAACATTCATAGGTGGGATGTCCACCTTTCAATCTCTTCCAGTCAGCCAGGCTACCAGAATTAATGGAAAATTTTAAAAATTCTGGTCAAGTTTTGTAGCCGGATTAAATAAATGAGCAATCTTAAAGGCTCCACTTGCCTAGAGGAGATGAGGATTCGGTTCACCTCTGTTCTGAAAAAAAATCAGGTAATCTGTGCCCAGTGGTAAAAAAAAAAAAAAACCCTCAACAAGCACAGGAAGTTGGAGCCATGCAAGAGAGAAAACCTCCAGTCCATTATATTCTTGATAAATCTGGGAGTCTGGATGCTCTATAGGTTTATCAGACACATACTTGTCCCAATTCCTCCTCAATTCCTCTGCCAGTTTCAGTGCCTCCCTTTCGGTCTGTACATCTCCCCCAGGGCATTCACAAAGGTCTCACCGTCTGCAATATCAATGGGGAAAATTCAGTAGAACTTCCACAAGGGAATATCCGTCCTCTGGTAGAGAAAGTCAAAGGTACTTTGGGAGTGAAGTCTTTCCAGCAGAACAGTGATGGAGTATCCTTGTATTTTTGTAACTGACCAATTGTTTTGAATGGAACATTATCACATCAGACCCCAGCTAGAAAGGTTGGTGGACATATTTCAAAGAGCAGGCTGCTCGAGGTCATGGGATGTTCAGCTTATGAGGCATAGTATTGAATGCTCTTGAACTGAGTAGTGTTCAAAGCCCTTCTTTCATTCACTCCTTTTTAGAAGAGGAGCAAGATTTATACTGTGCCTAGACAGCAGTGGAAGGGTAGAATTCGTAGGCTGTCAGTGGAACTTTCTGTATCAATAATTAGCAGGCTCTAGTGTCTCTCCTACACTTAAGCATTGAGTCACCACTGCCTCTTCCAGTGATGACAGATTTGCTCTCTCATGGCCAGTTTGCCATCCAGCTCCAAGAGACTACTTTTTGATGGCATGGAAGTTGAGAAGTGCAGGCTACCAAGTAAAGGGTGCGCCGTACAGGTAGTGGCTACCTTGTGTTAAGCCAAAGAGGTCTTTGTGAATAAGACTTACCAAAGAATATGGGAAAATTATGCAGATCTCACACAGTAAAAGCCTGGAGTTCTTTATCACCTAAACGAGTCAAGGTTCAGTTCTTACAACTGGGACGAAACAAGGGCCTAGGTTCAAATGTTTAAAGTTCAAACTTCAGCCTTGTCTGCACTTACAGGGAGTCCTTAACCCTTTAGTGATGCAATTCTCAATAGGCTTGCATGAATTTATATACCTGCCAGGAAACTATTGTTCCCTATGTGACATTTGCTCATGTTCCTCATCTCTATCAAGGCCTCGCTTCTATCCTACAGAATTGGCTACACTCTGCAATCTGAAGATCATATTTCTGGTTGCTACGACCTCTGTGAAAAAGGGTGTCAGAGCTGCAGGCTTTGTACTCAAGGAGCCTCACCTAAACGTTCTACCTGGACAGTACAGTCCTAAAACTCCAGACTGCCTTTATCCATGTGGTGCCTTTCTCCTTCGACTTTAACCAGGAAGTTAGTTTACAATCTTTCTTGGTTGAGTGAGATAACCACATCCCCTGGATGTTGATCTAACCTTGGTGACCTACTTGGCAGCTACCTTTTTCATTCAGGAAAGCTGAAATCTGTACTTGGTTCCAGCGTGGCTTAAGGCAGGGTCAATCAGCATTAACATGTACAGTCTCCTCCTAGATTAAGACAATTAAAAGAGCCTACTCTCCACAAGGCCTTCCTGTTTTGGATGGCTTAAGAGTAGAGTTGATCAAACCTCTAGAAGTTCGGGTTCTGCTGGTTCGGCCAAACTTCGGGACAAAGTCCGGGTTCGGGTCCGGACAGAACCCGAACTTTGACCCTGACCCCGAACCCCAATGAAATCAATGGGGACCCGAACTTTTAGGCACTAAAATGGCTGTAAAAAAGTCCTGGAAAGTCCTAGAGGTCTGCAAAAGGAAGGAAAATGGGGTTAAGGGTTGGACAAGTGCCCTACAAAGAAATGGGGACAGGGAAATAACTTAAAAGCATTTTTAAACAAAAATCACATAAAAAAATCAAAAATGGAGGTGGATGTGGACCATCTTTAAAGTGTGTGTGAAATGTATTAATTAGCGGGAGAAGCCATATCACTGTTCTAAAATCATCTTCAAACTGTGTGTGAAACTTAAACAATAGCCGGGAGAAGCCATATCCCTGTTCTAAAATCATCTGAAAACTGTGTGTAAAACTTAAACAATAGCCGGGAGAAGCCATATCCCTGTTATAAAATCATCTGCAAACTGTGTGTGAAACTTAAACAATAGCCGGGAGAAGCCATATCCCTGTTATAAAATCATCTGCAAACTGTGTGTGAAACTTAAACAATAGCCGGGATAAGCCATATCCCTGTTCTAAAATCATCTGAAAACTGTGTGTGAAACTTAAACAATAGCAGGTAGAAGCCATATCCATGTTCTAAAATTATCTGAAAACTGTGTGTGAAACTTAAACAATAGCAGGTAGAAGCCATATCACTGTTCTACAATCATCTGAAAACTGTGTGTGAAACTTAAACAATAGCAGGTAGAAGCCATATCCCTGTTCTAAGAACAGGGATATGGCTTCTACCTGCTATTGTTTAAGTTTCACACACAGTTTTCAGATGATTTTAGAACAGGGATATGGCTTCTACCTGCTATTGTTTAAGTTCCACACACGGTTTTCAGATGATTTTAGAACAGGGATATGGCTTATCCCGGCTATTGTTTAAGTTTCCCACACAGTTTTCAGATGATTTTAGAACAGGGATATGGCTTCTCCCGGCTATTGTTTAAGTTTCACATACAGTTTTCACATGATTTTAGAACAGGGATATGGCTTCTCCCGGCTATTGTTTAAGTTTCACACACAGTTTTCAGATGATTGTAGAACAGTGATATGGGTTCTCCCGGCTAATTTATACTTTTTTCACACAGTTTGAAGATGATTTTAGAACAGTGATATGGCTTACCAGAACCCCGAACCCATACCCGGACTTTTTTTGAAAAGTCTGGGTTCGGGTCCGGGGCCCGGACACCCAAAAGTTTGGTACGGACCTGAACTTTACAGTTCGGGTTCGCTCAACTCTACTTAAGAGCACATTCAACTAGGGCAGTGCCAGCTCTGTGGACAGCTCAGTGCTGAGTGTCTCCTGAGGCTATTTGCAAGTCAGCAATATGGTCCTCCCAGGAAACACCTTTATTACACTTGAAGTGATCCCAGCTCACGACAGTAAACTTTGGAAAATTCATGGTGCATAATTTCGCTTCTGGTCATTACAAAATTTTTCTTGCACCCTCCCGTATGGCGAGTTAGTTCCCATGTGTATGCTGCCATGATGCACCAGGAAAACGGAAAATTGTATACTCACCTTTCTGTAATTTTCCTTTCCTGGTGCATCTTTATGGCAGCATACAGATTCCCGCCCAAATTGGTGAGAGTTACAGAGAATGATGTGAGCCGGGTCTGTCTGTGATTTATAGTTAACCAGTCCTATCATGTAGTGGGGGTGGAGCCATAACCCATGTGTATGCTGCCATGAAGATGCACCAGGAACGGAAAATTACAGAAAAGTGAGTATACAATTTTCCGTTATATTTTTGGTAAGTTAATTTCTGTTGTGGCAACCATATCCATTTGTTTCCTATGGGTCCTCAAAAAAAGTACCTGGTTCTTATATTGTTATGCACACCGCAACACGGCACATATACTTTCATATGCATATATGTTGTTTTTAAATGATCAGGTGCATTGCTTACAGCATGGAAATGCATTGGGTCCCATTAACAATTATTGCAAGCACCTCAAAATACATTT
Organism: Glandirana rugosa; assembly: GCA_018402905.1. NCBI lineage: Eukaryota > Metazoa > Chordata > Amphibia > Anura > Ranidae > Glandirana > Glandirana rugosa. The sequence goes on along the minus strand of BLSH010042297.1, from coordinate 804,882 downwards.
CAATTGTGTCTTAAATAATATATATATATATATATATATATATATATATATATATATATACACTGTATATATATATTTCTGCATATATTAATTCAAGTTACTATTTATTTTTTCAATTCTTTTTTTTTTTCATTATTTTTTACTATTTGTAGGCAGATGCCAAACATGATCTGGAGGAATTCAACAAATTTATAACAACACGTTTCTGGTTTTCTGGCAGTAGTTCCCTTTATAACTGCTTGTGTCTAATTCGAGCAAGCAAGTACCGGGTTGCACATGAGACGGTGAAGATGCGACTTCTGTGAGCTCCGCGCTGGTTAGTGGACTTCCAACTAATTCGGAGCTGGCCTCTATGCTCCGTAGCCTTCAGCGGGCTATTAAAAAAGAGTTGACCGCGGTCCGCTCGGACCTGACGTAAGTGCTGACGAGAGTCGAGGAAACAGAACAGACCCTTGACAAGCATGCAGCCACCATTAAAGACCTACAGGCGAACACCAAACGCCTCGCCATAGCCCACAGGATGGCTCTATACAAGCTGGAAGACCAGGAAAATAAGAATAGAAGGAACAATATCAGGATCCGCAGTCTTCCAGAGGCAAATAAAGATACTGACCTCCCTGCGACGGTGAAGGGGATCTTCAATCAGATGCTAGGCCGCCCGGCCAACCATACCCTCCTGCTGGACCGGGTCCATAGGGCCCTTCGCCTGCACAACTTATCCACGGAAGTAGCCCGCGATGTCATCTGCCGGGTGCACTACTTCGAGGAGGAGGAGCAGATTATGCGCAGGGCTCGGGAGATGGAAACCCTGGATTTTGATGGCGCCACGCTGGTCTTTTACCTGGACTTAGCCAGGGAAACACTTGCCCGTCACCGGGCATTGCGGCCATTATTGGAGAAGCTACGCATCAAATCCATCCCCTACAGGTGGGGCTTCCCGGCTTGTCTCATTGCCTCCCGGGATGGTCGTTCAGCCACCCTTCGCTTTCCCGAAGGAAACCAGAACCTGCTATTGAACCACTATGGCAAGCCCCCTCTAAACGCCACCTGTCCAGGGCCCAAGGTTCGGCAATCCAGTTTGAGTAAATCGCAGCCATGAAAGATGACCCTCTCATGCTATCTCCTCCACGCTAAGGACCGCTCCCCTCTCCATGGCACAGTTTTGCCAGCCTCAGGGTCTGAAAAAACCTCATTTGTTTTAGTTTGACTATGTTGTTTTTCTCTCCCCTTGTTTTATTAAAGGAAGCATGCTCTTTACAACCAGGACACAGTATGGATGCCCAGCTCTGCTGCTCGCTGGCCACCAAAGATACAATTGCAACATGATTATACGTCATCAGCCACAGCTCACGCAAGGTCATCTAGCTGCAGCCCTGGTCTGTGAGATAACTTTTTCTTATTTTCATATTTTTATGTAGTTATGTTTTATGGCTTCCTCGGTTTCATGCTATAAGTGTATATGTGATGTATAGGCTCCTCACTACAGAACTTAGTTTGGGGCTCCTCCCGGGGGGGCTCTTCAAGCCGCTGTTTCGTTGACTGGAAGACTTCCCCCTATGTATACTCTAATGTGGGTTTTTGGCCTAACCCTGCAGGTTCTGTTTGGTGTGGGGTTCCCCGTGCCCCGGGACCGGATTCAGGTCTCCCTTGTGGGGGTCCTGGTGTCCGTGTTGCCGGGGTATGTAGACCCCCCACAAAGCACCGCACTAACAAGCGTGCCTTACTACCTATTTAAGGTTTTTGTTATTGTTACCAACATCTACTCTGTCCCCTTCCCTTCCCTCGCTGTCCTTTTATCTTTCATACTCAGCTCTTCCTTCCACTTTTCTTACTCTATCCTGATCTTTTTCTCCTATACTTTGCCTGGCTGTCGCGGAGTCGCTTGGATCATTTTTTATAGTTATATAAACCTCTTTGTTAGATCCTATGAAACACGTTAACCTTGTCACCCTCAATATTCGGGGGCTCTGCTCCCCTGGGAAAAGGCACCATTTATTTAAGGAATTGAATAGTTTACACTGCGATTCTTCAAGAGACCCATTTAACCCACCTCACAGGCACTAAGCTATTTGACCGTAATTACCCTATATGGTATTACGCCAGGTCAGACAAACAGAATCCAAAAGGTGTTGCCATAGGGTTTCGCAGAGATGTACCGTTTCAATGTGAGGCCCAATTGGTTGATGAGGGTGGTAGGTTTCTGTTTTTGAAGGGCACCCTAGGCACCACGAAATGCACATTAGCAACTATCTACTCGCCTAACCAGGGCCAAACAAGCTATCTTTCCTCTGTCCTCACCAAACTACAGAATTTTGCCCAGGGAACCACGGTCCTAGCGGGTGACTTTAACCTCCCGCTGAAACCCTCTGTCGACACTTCATTAGGCACCTCGTCCATTCCCCTCAAAAACTAGCCTTTTTACGCAAACGACTGCAGACAACCCAACTGATGGATACCTAGCAGATTATGCATCCATCAGGTAGAGATTATACCCACTACTCCCATGTCCACCGCACTCACTCTAGGATACACTACATCTTCTTGGACCATAATCATTTACACTTGCTTAAGCGCGCCACTATAGACGTTACTACGGTTTCGGATCATGCCCCGATGTGTGTGGACTACAGATCCCCACAATTTCTAATCGAAGCGCTAATTGGAAACTTAATGACAATTTACTTTTAGACCCCTTTGACCACTTACAACTAGACAAAGACCTGAAACTATATTTTGTTTAAAACACCACGGCAGATATTTCTCCTGGCCTAGTGTGGGAAGCACACAAAGCTTTCATTAGGGGTAAATTTATGGAATTAGGCTCCCGGAAGAAAAAATCCCGATTAGCTGCCCAGAATGCCCTTATACAGGAGATTCACCTATTAGAGAAAGACCACAAACTGTCCAACAACTCAGACTTACTGCTTCAGCTCACCCAGAAAAGGGAAGAATTAAAAGATCTCTACCATTTAGAATGTAAGCAGGCCCTTAGGTGGTTTTCCAAGCAATTTTAGGAATGGGGTAACAAACCCAGTACACTATTAGCGAAATCCCTACAGCAAAAAAAATCGGCAACATTCATTCCCAAAATTAAAGCCACCAATGACTTCCTCGTACATGACATGAAAGCCATAGCAGACACTTTCTGGTCTTTCTATCAACATCTGTACCATGTCCATACTGCCTCAGACAATAAGGGGGACCGTAGCACCATGATTCAAGAATATCTTAAGAGTGCCAACCTCCCGTGGCTTCTGGCTGGGGATTTGGAGTCTCTAGAGTCCGAGATCACTGTGGCGGAGATGCGGACAGCCCTGAAGTCCATGGCCAGGGGCAAGGCACGAGATAATGCCTTGCGTACACTATCTCTGATATCATATGCTCGTGGTAGCTCCCAGCCCACCCTTCTGCTGTGTACTGATGCTGAAAAGGCATTTGATAGGGTGGACTGGGAATACCTAATGACTACCCTTTCTTGCCTTGGATTGGGACCCAAAATGTTAAACATGATCCGTGCCCTCTATAGTTCTCCCACAGCCCAAATACACGTTAATGGAATGCTGAGCGACCCCTTCACTCTTTTCAATGGTACAAGGCAGGGATGCCCCTTATCCCCCCTCCTTTTTGCATCTCTAGAACCATTCTTAACGACAGTTCGTCACTGCCCAAATATCCACGGCATAACAGTTAATGGACATGAACACAAATACGCGGCATACGCCGGCGATATTTCGTTTTACGTCCAACAGCCAGCTGTGACCCTGCCTTGTTAGAAGCCCTTACACTTTTCGGCCAGCTTTCAAATTTCAAAATTAACTTATCTAAATCTGAAATACTCAACATGTCGGTTCCCCAATCGGCTGTAAATAATCTCAAACCACATTTTCCATTTACCTGGCAACCTACTGCCTTGAAATACCTAGGTATATTTTTGACACCAAATCTTGGAGATCTGTTCTGAAAGAACTTCCTCCCACTACTTAATGCACTTAGACAGGACCTTAACAAATGGACCCACCTAGCCACCTCCTGGCTAGGGAGGATTAATGTAATAAAAATGAATGTGCTGCCTAGGGTGCTCCTTCTCTTGCAGATGCTTCCTTACAGAATCCCTCCAGGTTTTTTCTCAACGTTATCTACACTAATTACATGTTATATATGGCAACGTAGACACCCGCGGGTTTCCCGCTTTATACTGTCTAGGCACAAGTCTGCGGGGGTCTGTCCCTTCCAGACTTCAAAAAATACCATCTTGCAGTGATCCTGCAATGGATCTCGGACTGGGAATTTAAGGTAAACGCTAAGATCTGGGTTCAAATTGAACATGATCTGTGTGGTACGGACCCCTTTACTCTGGATCTGGATGCCTCAACAGTACAGGCAAATGGCTCCTCTAACAAAGTCTACTATCTCCACCTGGGACTCCTTGCATAAATGATACAAATGGCAATTTAACTCTGCCCTGATGCCAATACTGGGTCATGCTTACTTTCGTCAAATGGACCCCCAATACGCTCACTGGTTGCCAACCAAGGACACTCTCCTGCACCAAATAACGAGATACAACAGTCTCTTGCCTATAACCTCTTTTGGCTGCACGAAACCCCCATCTTTTATGGACTCTTGGAGGTATAACCAACTACTTCAGTTTATCAAAACTTTGCCAAAACCGCTTAGGGAGCAAACTGATTACACCCCTGTTGAAAGTATATTGGCAAACCCACAACCACCACAACGAGCAAGATCTCAATTTTACAAAGCCATGATAGCACTAGATGGGGACCCCATCCCCAAATTTTTGAGCTTGTGGGAAAAAGATTTGAACCACCCTCTTACGGATGATCAGCGGGCAACGATTCTTGAACTTTCACACACTTCTTCTTTGACCTCAAGAGCAGCTGAGGCCAACTACAAATTGCTAACCAGGTGGCACATCACTCCAGCACACCTCAAGGAGATCCACCCAAGTGCATCCTCTCTTTGTTGGAGAGGATGCAGATAACGGGCCAGGCATGCCCATATATGGTGGCAATGCCCACTTATTAAACCATATTGGAAATCTATTTTGCACTTGATTAAGAAAATCCAGGGCTTCCCGATCCCAGATAACCCCTGGGCTGTATTATTTCATTGTACAGATGAGTCAGCAGGCCGATATAAACGCTCAATCACCCCCCACTTACTAAACGCAGCAAAGGCTCTAATTCCCCGCTACTGGAAATCATCCTTGATTCCTTCTATATGACTCTGGCTACAAGAAGTAGACCAAATCTATTATATGGAAGATCTTACATACAACTTGAGGGACAAACCACAAATCCCAAATAAGATATGGGCCTGCTGGTTCGCCTTTAAATACACGTCAGCTTATGCTGAGCTTACTGTATCTCTTGAATGTTAATCTACAAGGTTGACTTAAGATTGGTACCTAAGAGTGTTTCGTGGACTGCCCTGAGCATCTCTGCGATGGTATGAAGGCCTTCCCTTACCTCCTCTCCACTTCCTCTCTTCCTAAGCTTCTTTCTTTACTTGTCTACCTCTTCTACTTTCTTTTTAGGGTGTATAGATACCGGGTATATGATGTATCTGACTCTCTGTTTGTTATATTGATAGAAATGGCTTTGACATCTCGGTGTCTGTCTTTTATGCGATGTAAACCTGTTGTATATTCTTAATATTCTTAATAAAAACGTATTAAACGAATTTGAGCAAGCATTTCCACTAGTTTCAGTAAGATTACCGACATTGGCAACAAATTCAGGTAGCTCTAACTACAGCCATTTTAAGAAGCTGTTATTATGGCAACAGCAAATTCTTGAAGAACTACCTCCACATTGCTGATTGTAAAACTGACAGTAATTAAGACCAGTTCCAAGCTCACATACAAACGCAGGTGCACAGAGGGGGACATGTCTGTGAAATGAAACCATGGTGACAGCTTCCTTGACAGTGCTCTATCCCTGACTAGAGTTGAGTGAACCCGGACTGTAAAGTTCGGGTCCGTACCGAACTTTGGGGTGTCCGGGACCCGGACCCGGACTTTTCAAAAAAAGTCCGGGTTCGGGTCCGGGGTTCTGGTAATTTTAATGAAAAATCTTAAAAATGCTGTAAAAAAGCCCAGGAAGGTCCTAGAGGTCAATGACAACGACTATAAGAGCCTGGAAAATGGGTTTGATGCTGGAGAAACATCCGGGGCCTATTTTGTCCCCGGGTACCCTATTATGGGGAAACCCTCAGCTGGCTCATCTGGGGACAACCCTGGATGGTCGGCCAAACACAAGATAAAAACCATTGGCCAGGTGGTGGTCCAGGGGACTGTAATCCCCTTCAGGAAACTGGTGGAGGATTTTGATATTTAAGAGAATCACTATTTCCGCTATATGCAACTTCTCCATGCCCTGCACTGTCAGTTTCCAGTGGGGCCTCCAGAGCTGGTGGAATCCGGTTTGGAAGAGGTATTGAGAGTAAAGTGTAAAAAAACAGGCAGTTTCAAGTATTTATAGCCATCTTAACTTAACGGGACCACCGGCACTGGAAAGGCTTCGGGTACGTTGGACCCAAGATATTCTGTTGTTGAAAGAGGAAGACTGGCAGGATGCATGGGACATACCTTTTTGTGCATACAGATACGGATACAGTATAAGATAGTTCACTGTGCATATTAGACTCCAGGCAGACTGCATAAAATTAATAACTCACCCCTTCAGAGCTGTTGGAGATGTGGATATATCCCGGGATACTTCTCTCACATATTTTGGCTGTGCCCAGCCATAGGTAGATATTGGAGGGAAATCTTGGAGGTAATTACCGGCAGCACACAAATAACGGTGGAAAAAACTATGGAGATATGTCTCTTGGGTCTAGTTGGAAATATTACCGGCAGTGCAGGGCAGAAAATGTTAATACGTTTGTGATTGTTTTACACGAGGAAAGCAATTACATTAAACTGGGAAAAAAACAGTACCCCCATCAATGGCATTTTGGAAAAACCTAGTAAACCAACATATATCCCTAAATAAAGACACGTATTATAATAAAGGTTGCCCAGGTAAATATAAAAATAAATGGACTTGCTGGATAGGGGACCCTACTGCGGCAACAGAAGTAGATAAGTTATAGAGTGGAGCGACAAAATATGAAAGGGACAAGAATAGGGGGGTAGTAAGGTGGGGGTGTGACATCACTTGAAGGGTTTTGTTTCCGGGGGGGTAAGGGGTATACAATTCTTTATTCTTTACTCCTTGTAATAGAAATATATCTTATATGTGATTATATATGTGAGAATTCTTCAGGGCCATTTTTATACGAGAATATGTATTTTGTATGTCTAAATAAAATAAAAAGAGAATTAAAAAAAAAAAAATATTGTCAGTGACTATAGCCGCCGCTACCAATAATCACTGTAAATAAACAATTCTCTTGGTAGGGACGTCTCCCCGCGCTCCCCCACCTTGAGAACATAATAGCACCGCAGGAATGTTTTCCCTATCAACACTGAGTGTGGTGATGGGGAATCAAGTAATTTTTTTCCTGCAACCCATGCTTGCAGGAAAGAAAATCATATCATCTAAGGCTTGCCTTACATTTTATTGACAGCGGAAGTCAGTGGGTGGATTTAAAAGCTGCACACCAAGAAGCAAAGGAGCCAGGAGCACCAGCACTGGACCTCAGGAAAGGATTGGGGCTGCTCTGTGCAAAACCATTGCACAGAGCAGGTACGTATAACATGTTAATTTTTTTTTCTTTTTAATTTTACGCTTTGCAATTATTTTCATTCTATGTATAGTCTTTTTTTCTTTTTTCTTATGTTTTGGATAGGATAAGGAAGAAATAAAATTATTCTGGTGTGCGCCCAGCTAGGTATAGTTTCCCACTTTGTTCTATATGATGCTCATTGTCAAGAAGACTGAAAATGATGGAGAATGAGATGGAGGTAAATCTTCACCATCTTCTGCATCTCCAGGATGGAAAGTGAAGAGAAGTCTCCCAGTGGGGCAAACATAGCAAAAAATAAACTGAATGGAGTCTCTATCCAAAAAACAAATTAAAATGTTTTGGATATACATACACTTATTTGGATTATTATTTATTTTTATTTATTTTTATCATTTTATTTTAATATTTATTTATTATATTTATTTTATATTCATATATTATATTATTATATTTATTTCTTTATTTTATTTTATTATTATTGGTATTATTATTATTATTATTACACATAATTGGATGTGACAAATATGCAATATATGGGTCAAAGCTGGTTACATTTGTGTGTAAATGCATATTTGTTTGGCTTCTGTATTGTATAGTAGAATTATATGAAGTTTCGTCATGTTCTCATGTAATTAATCAACAAACATAAACCAAGGTAATACAACCTGTAAACCCATTTAGCAAAATATTTTCCATAAGATATACATGAAGTACAGTAAATTGCAGATTCATGTTTTAACTCAGTCACCGTGACTAAATAAACTGTAGTTTTCCCTAGACTCATATTTTAAAAGTGTATTCCTATACTATAGCAAATGTTTAACCTGTAGATACATCAACATGGTTTTTATTATCTTAAATTGCAAACAGGTGACTGTGAATGCCTTCACTAAACGATATATGAAAAAGAAGAAAATGTGAAAGTTGCAGTTCAAAGCTGTGTGCATTTATATAAAAAATTGCCATTAGGCATCACATCTGCATACATAAATAGAAATCAGCTGCAGACTTTTTTAGGCTTAAAAGAAATATAACATTTACTCAAGGCTATGATAATGATGATCTCTGTAGCCAGATTAGAAGGGAAGCACTTTTTTGTTTCAAATAATTTTTGGTTGAAAATAGTAAGGTACAAAACATGTCATGTGTCACGTGTCATATAATTCATCAGACATGGGACTTAACATGTCTGTTGTATTTTCAACATTTTTGTAATTTTAAAAATGTTATGCAATAACTGAATATAAAATAATAAAACATATGAAGCAGGTCATCTGATACAATGTGTATGAGATTGGTCAATGAAAGAGGGTGGACTCTTAATTAATAAATGTGTAACTTATTAAAACACAATGTTAAAAAAATAAAACTAACACCTGTGTAGAGGTGATTCCATATTTACCTGTAGTTACAGAAAGGGAGGCTTGTTTCCACTGTGAAGCTATGTCAGTTTGGACAGGCATCAAAATAAACTGAATAAAACTAAATTTAGTGTTTTTAGTAACTAGTGGATTATCTTCTAGAAGTAGGATTATTGGGTGTTTTCAAATGTGTTTTGGACAAAACCTTTGGCAGTATTTGTGTTATTTGTTTCCAAGAACTGGGCAATGCCACAATATATGTGTGATAGAGCCAATCTGTTTACGCATAATATATGTTTAAAGTAATATTTCCAGGACTAAATAGGTGCATCACATTAAAAGGATTGTCTTTTAACTAAATAACTGTCTCTACTAACAATAGCGCAACAGTGTTATCTTGACAGCGTAATTTAAATATTATGGTCAGCTTACCACTTTTACTATTAGATCTAATTTGTCTTCCATTATAGACTGATTCAGGTTAAAGCACCTATCAGAGAAGATGCCACACTCAATTGAAAATACATATAATTTAACTCAAAGATAAAAAAATAGAAGGCATAATCTCACGTGGGGGTGTATGAAGTTGATATAGTCATATACCTAATATATTCTGAGTCATTTTTCTAATGTAGATGGATTATATCTATATACTAGGGATGAACTTAGGGTTCGATCTGAGACCAAATTTGGACAACATCTTGGTTTTTAAGGTGTTTACAGCCAAAAATCTTGGGTAATAGCAGCATAACTTCTGCTATTATACATAGCCTGCTGTAACTTGTTGTTAAGGATGCCTGCAGGTGTAGGCACTGGAGAGTCCTTATAAAGCAAGACATCACCGACCCCAATGACTTACAAGGGATAATTTAAAAATGGCGAAGGGTTCCCTCATAATTCATTCCAGGCCTTTCAGGAAGTGAGATTATCTCTTCGGATTTGGTATGGTTTTAAAAGGGAACCTCATGTAATAATCAAGAAAAAAGTATGGGATCTCACTCAAATATCCATACCAGACCCTTATCCGAATATGCAACCTGGATGGCCTGGAAAGAGTGGGCTAAGTGGGTGGCATTCCACCCACTTCAGGCCACATACCCTAAACATGGGGGACATCCCATGTTGGGGAGGGCAAAGGCTTCTTCCCCACAACTTTGGAGCAGTGGTTGTGGCGGTCTGCGGGTGACAGGCTTTTGGAAATCTGGTAGCCACCTTTAACATCAAAGGGCCCCCAGATAATGGCCAACTGTGTGAATGAACATATCTGTATTTAGCTTTAGGCAAAGAGACTAACCTTATATTTGCTGTCTCCACCATAAAATTATTTGATCATTATTATGTATGGAATGATGAATTGTGGAGCTTGATATGGAGAGTTTAAGAGGAGCTTGCATAGCATTGAGGAAAGGGTCCAGTATACCAACACATTTTAGGCTGTGTAAATTTACTGTATGACCATGATAGGTTTCAGGACAGTTTAAACAACTTTTTAAAGATAGGGAATATTGTCCATATATTTTACATGTAAGAAGAAAAGCCATCAGGACCTGTCCCACAGGAGGTCAACTGGAATAGAAGAGAGTTAGGTGGAAAAATTACCCCCCTGAGTTTCCTTCCCGCTGCTGCCACATTGTTTCTCAAATATGTTGATAGGTGGAAGTTGCTAAAAATGGAATTTCTTTTAGATATATGAAACCTAATTAAGTCAAAGAAGGCCTGATTACAGATTTGAGGAAGATTAGATCCTCTCACTCTATTAAATTGTATTATAATCATGAGACCATTTTTTCTTGTTTGTTTTTGTTTTTTATCAGCAAGACAAAAAAAAACAGAGAAACCTCTGGAAGTTATAAATCTAATTCCTGAACCATGGTTCCCCCCACAACACAAAGGTCTCTCCAAATTTACATCTCCTTTAACGCCCAATTTGTGAGAACACTAAAAAATTTGTCACCGTCTGTTTTTACTTCAATCCACTAATACCCTTAACGGGTTTTCAGTGGTTTGATCTGGGGGAATATCTACCTTTCTTCCCTACTTCAGCCTCTGAGCAACCTGAGGCAGAGGTTTGGACAATTCAAAATGGGTCATGGGAGATAAACTGTACACAATTACACAACTATGTTATTAAGTCTCTTACACCCATGAGATCCAATAATTTGCTGTCCCCTTTGAGATCCTTTTTATAGCAGACACCTAAACATACTGCATACTTTCAGAGATTTACAAATTTCTCCTACACTCTTCTTCAGAATCTGTATTATCTTAAGAAATTAGAACTTTGATATACCTCCCCCCCCACCAAACAAACAAGGCACTCCAACTGTCTTACACATCTTCTATTAACACAAGAAAACAGGAATCCCATCATGAATGAATGATCCAATGGTATATAATCCCTAACAAGATCAACATGATATACCCACATATGTCATACCTCTGCTGGAGAGGTTGTGGCCAGAAAGGAACCTTACATATTTAATGAGACTGTCCTGTTCTTACCCAGTTTTGGACCGGGGTCAAGGCACACATATTTTGAGTCCTAGACACCCCTCTGCCAGACAACCCCTAAGCAAATCTATTAAATAGCACAAATCAACCTGTACAATCTTATAAGAAAAGTATTTTATCACATCTTCTGAATGCTTCCAAAAGCTGTATTCTAGCCCTCTGGAAGAGGTTCCAACCACCAACTATTTCCTAGTGGATTGCTAGGGTTATTGCCTTTAAGACCTTCAAGACAATTTCACTATACACTGTGTGCAGAATTATTAGGCAAATGAGTATTTTGACCACATCATCCTCTTTATGCATGTTGTCTTACTCCAAGCTGTATAGGCTCGAAAGCCTACTACCAATTAAGCATATTAGGTGATGGGCATCTCAGTAATGAGAAGGGGTGTGGTTTAATGACATCAACACCCTATATCAGGTGTGCATAATTATTAGGCAACTTCCTTTCCTTTGGCAAAATGGGTCAAAAGAAGGACTTGACAGGCTCCGAAAAGTCAAAAATAGTGAGATATCTTGCAGAGGGATGCAGCACTCTTAAAATTGCCAAGCTTCTGAAGCGTGATCATCGAACAATCAAGCGTTTCATTCAAAATAGCCAACAGGGTCGCAAGAAGCGTGTGGAAAAACCAAGGCGCAAAATAACTGCCCGTGAACTGAGAAAAGTCAAGCGTACAGCTGCCAAG
>BLSH010042297.1:756354-769873 GCA_018402905.1 Glandirana rugosa | reverse complement strand
TTTTTGCCATGAGGTTCCATGTTGAAATTCCAGTGACCAGTATGAGAGAGTGAGAGCGTTAGCACCAAATTTAACACACCTGCTCCCCATTCACACCTGAGACCTTGTAACACTAATGAGTCACATGACACCAGGAGGGAAAATTGCTATTTGGATCCAATTTGGAGATTTTCACTTAGGGGTGTACTCACTTTTGTTGCCATCAATTTAGACAGTAATGGCTGCGTGTTGAGTTATTTTGAGGGGACGGTGAATTTACACTGTTTTACAAACTGTACACTCACTATTTTATATCGTAGTAAAGTGTCATTTCTTCAGAGTTGTCGCATGAAAAGATATAATAAAATAATTACAAAAATGTGAGGGGTGTACTCACTTTTGTGAGATACTGTATGTGCCTACCATATTTGGGGTGGAACATGTAACATGCTCTAGCTCTTGACGCTAATCGCTAATTTCCTCCGATCTTCGCTCCCCCCCTCCCATGACAGCTGATCATGGGGGTAATGCTTTCCAGGCTCCTGGAGAAAATAATAAATGTACATTTTTTTCTGTAAAAAAATATGTACACTTATTATTTTTCTCTGAAAAGGTGAACTTATCCTTTAAATAAAATCTATATAGAGAGCATGATTATATTTTTGCATGCATACTAAAATACTAAAAAGTAAACAAGCTTGACACCACAATGCTAAATCAAAACATAACAATACAGAATGCAGAATTAGTTTTATATATATATATATATATATACACTGTATGAATACGTTAACTGGCAAGATATCAGGTTGTATCTGCTAAAAGCATTACATGAGTTTCCTGAATCCTTCGGACAGCTCTGTCTGAGTGGTATGCAGTCTTGCTCATACACCACAGTGAGGAGTGCTCTCAGCATACAGTAATGGTTTCTATGAAATCCTAAGATTTAAGCAGTGTTTCATTTTAAACTGCAGAGGGAGCCAAAACCATTCTTTCAAGCTCACAAATAGGTTTGTTTTCTCTAGTACGTGAAAATCTGTCAGATATGTTTACTTCAGTTTCACTGACACAGAATAATGGCATTACAACGACAAGCAAAGGAAAATAAACCTATTAACAAGCAAAAAAACTAACTCTGAATTGGTAAGCGTCCAGAACTGTGTGTCCTCAAAAGTCACCACTCCTCTGCAGCGTTCAATGATTTACAAAGTATTAGTTTGGGGGATGCAATGGATGATGTCTTACATCATACATCTTGGAGAGCACAAAAACATTAAACTTAATAAGATTATAGAAAAAGAATTCAGATGCAGCACAGGCACATGTATTTCTCTAGAGTACCTCTTTTGGACCCAAATGCCCTTTCTTCTACAAATAAACATATTATTAAACTATGGCATCTGTGATAATCACTGTGAACTTTACTAACAAAAATGTTTGTGAAGCAAAGCTAATTGTCAGAGTGCAAGGAGCTGGGGAGGAATGCTGTGTGTGAGGGGTGGGTGAAAGTGGGGTGGGGGGGTTCAGGTGAGGGTGAGAAGGGAGGTGGCTGGTAAGGGATACAGTGCAAGCTGTGGTTTGAAATCGCTGAAGAAGGATGCAGGGTGACCTGAAGGGTTGGAAGGAGGCTGCGAAGGGTAGGGGGTGTAAGCAATTGGTGAGATGGATGATACGCCTTATAACAATGAAGTGAAATTAGGTTTGGTTGGTGGCAGGGGGTGCTGTGACCTGGGGATGAGGTGGCTAGCAGAGTGGTGCTTTGGCCATATGGGTCGGGAAGTGGCTGGCAAGGAGGCTCTCTGTCCAGGTGGAGTGGTTCACATAGAGACCTTAGACTAAGAAAAGGCATGGGGTGGGTGGGAGGGGGCCCCTTTGACCTTGGAGGTGGAATGGCTGGCAGAAACACACTGTGAATGACCCTGTAGGTGTAAGATGAAGTGATGACAGAGAGACCCTGTGACTGGGGGGTATGAGGTGGCTAGCAGGGAGACACTGTGACTGGTGTGTAGGGAGTGAGGTTGGTGGGAAACCCTTTTATCTATGGGAGAGGTGCCAGGTAGAAAGATGTTGTAACTGAGTATGTTGTGCGAACCTCCCCTGCATGTTTTGGACATGGGGTGGTCAACACTGCTTGGGATTTCAGTGCAGCACAACATTGTCAGTTTTTGGCAGGATCATCATTATATTTTTCTGTACTTGTAACCTCCTTAAAGGGACAACACATATGGAAATATGTTTTTTCTTTATTTTGCTCATTTAAAAAATGTTTTTAAAAAATATAAAACTACTAGAGGTGTCTTCATGCATTCTTCTACCCTCATAGGTATGCTATATCCAGATAACAGGCCATGGCGAGAAGGAAATTCTCCAGCACTTCCTGGTAGTCACAGTGCTAGCCTGCCCTCTCACACCTTATATTCATTCTTAAAGGCCAATGAGCAAACCCTTTATACTGCACAATAGAAAGTCTGGGGTGGGAGGCAGCTGGCATGCTCTGACATTTCCAGGAAATGTCAAATCTTTCTCTGTTCAGAATGGTCAGCCATTCATGTAAAGCACCCAGCAAGAAAAGCTTCTGCAGGTATGTGCAGACACCTTTAGCTGCCTACACTTTATGCCTGATCCTAACTTTATTTTTATTATAGATAAAAGTCTATTTTGGGGGTTACATTATAAGGTTAAATTAAATTAAAATTCAAGCCTAATGCTGGGTACACACAATATGTTTTTCTTTTGTTCAACCCAGGGTGCTAAGCGAAAAAAAAACTTACAGATTGCCATACTGACACATCCGATGTTGGTGCTGCAATCTCCCCCACTGAGCTTTTGTGCTCTTAACAGAACAGAGTGATCAACGCTCACAGCCATTGGCTTCTGTCAGATGAGGAGCTGTAATCTTCCCTGCAGGGCTGCCTTGTCCTCTTCCTGCTGCTGAACTTCCGACACTGTGGAGGTTTACAGCTTCAGATATTCGGGCTCAGCTGCACTAAATGTGATATCCATCTGGGCCATGCCCCCTCTTGCCCTCCAATGCATTAAGAGAAATAGTGCATAAATTGCACTTCTTGTAACAGTATCTGTGAATGGGGGAGAGTCTGATCAGTCTAGGATTATCTTTCACATTCACAGATTGTATTACAAGCACTGAAATTTTCAAAATAAATGTCTCAAGTGGAGAAGAGGGCAGAAGAGGACATGTCCCAATTGGATCATCTAGTGTAGCTGAACCCGAATACTGGAAGCTGATATTTATTGCATTGCCAGCAGCAGGAAGAGGATAGGGTAGACCTGCAGTGAAAATTTCTACAGAATCCAGCAGCTTGCACATCATGGGACATAGATCATTACAGGTAAGTAATATAACTAAAGATGTAGAGAAAACAATGTTTTTTTTAGTTAAATGTTAGCTTTAAAAAGAGCGATGTGAACTCCAAATGATTGTTACCAGAGGCAGTGCAGGTCTTTGATGAATTGAAGAAAATGTTTTCTTCTGCCCCAGTTTTAGCAGTGATCAGAGGTCTAGAGGTGGGTGATTTAGTTATTACAACTGGTATGTATCTCTCCCATTGTAGTGTCTGTGAATTCTATTTAAAAAAATGGTGACCAGGAGGTACTAGCTTTAAATCTGCTCTTAAAGAGGGGGTCCAGCCCCCCCATGAAAAAGTTAAAGTCAGCAGCTACAAATACTGCAGCTGCTGACTTTTAATATATGGACACTGACCTGTCCAGGGAGCCCGCAAAGTCGGCACCCCAGACGATCTTTGGATCGGCTTGTGAGTACAGCTGCCACAATTCCAGGTGAGGGACCCTTACAGCCGGTTCCCTACTGTGCATGCATGAAGTGTGCTGCATTTTCTGATTGGCCTGGCGGTGTAGAAAGGAGGAGGGGGTGTAAATTTCCGAGATGCAGTGCCACTGCGCCCTCTCCGGAAGTGGGGAAGGTACCTGTGAAAAACAGGTACCCGTTCCCCACTTCCCCCCAGAAAGGTGCCAAATGTAGCACCGGAGGGGGAGGAGAGGGATAAGTGAAAGTTCCACTTTTGAGTGGAACTCCGCTTTAAGATGGCACCACCTTTTGAAAGAAATATGGCATTAAGGCATACACTATGCAATTTTCAAGCACAAGTTCCAAGTAAAGAAAATTGCTTCATTCCCTTTCTAGCTACACTATTGTATTCTGAGAGTGGGAGGTTTCCCAACAGTAAGCATACAATGATTACTGCTGGTGGCAATAGCTGCTGGCATTGATTGAACAAAAAAACCCCCAATGGGCTGGTTGTACTATAGTCAATCAATAGATCAACTTAAGTACAATCAATCTGTTGTACACAGGGGCTAAAAATAGGCCAGTTCCTGCCCAACCTACCATTTTTGGCTGTTTTTTTGGCCCATGTGTGTACCCAGCTTAACACTAACTGTTAAGAATGTTCCCTCCCCCCCTCCTCCTACATATCCTGCCTACCATATGTAAAATAAGATGTGTATACTTACCTTTTTTAATCATTTTTAATCATTTCCTGGTCCGGTCATGTCATCTGGTGATGACAACCACTCTGGTGACTATGAGACCTTTAGCACTAATGTTCGGTGTGGGGCAGAAGTATGACTGGTCCAACCCTTTTACAGCACTTAGTAGAAAACCTTCAAAATGTACAGCAGTGGTAAAAGCATTATAGGAAAGCTAAAGCTTCTGAAATGATGCGGCTCATACTTGGCCTTTAAAGGGATACTACAATCTTGTTTTTTTGTGCTATATAAGTGCCTGTAATAAATAAATAAATAATAATAAAACGCCAGGACATTACAAATATCCCCCAAATTACTCATTTTTGGAAAGTAGACAGTCCAAGATATTTAATAAGAGGCATACTGAGTTTTTTGAAGTTGTCATTTTTTGTCACAAAGTTTTGGAAAATTAAGAAATTAAAAAAAAAAATCACTTTTTTTTACTACATACTGTCACCAGTGCAGTACAGCATTGTTATATAACTGGCGTGTTGTCAGTAATCAGGGAAACGGACTGGTGACAGTATGTAAACACATTGTACTACTCTGGAAAAGTGATCAGGATTTTTTTTTTTACACATTATGATTGCTGAACTTCATTGGTATAAGTAACCATTTTGTTGTGATTAGCTGTGATTGGCCAAAGCTAACCACATGGTACAGATGGGCTGTGATGTGCTGTGATCTGTACCATGTGATCACTGTGATCGATCACAGCTAGCAACACAATTTTATACAATAGATGGCATTAAAAGAAGCCATGTATTGTTTACAGAACTTCCCTTTTGGGTGGAGTTCTGCTTTAAGTTGGTGTTAAGTGGACATTGACAGGAAGCTAAAACCCACTGTGTGTCAGCAAATGGGCTCTTTGAGTGCTTCTGATTTCTAGTCTTTTTATATTTTCCTGAATAATGTCAATTTCATGTACTGTCCATGAATAAACTAAATGCAAAAGTAACTAACTATATTGCAGTTAGATTTTACTTTTTTTTTATGAAACGCGATGGCATTGATTTACTAAAGGGGAGTTTGTCAGGGAATTTCCCCTTTGCTTAGTGTATGTGATAAAAATTCTCATGATTCGGATGATTGGATGATGGAAGTCAGCAGAGCTTCACCTCATTCACTAAGCTAAAAGAAAATTTCCTTGCAAAGTGAACAGCCTATTTGCTTTAGTAAATCAATCCTATTGTATATGTGTATTGGATGGGTCTGCTTTAGGGGGTTAATGAGTTATGCTTTCTGACAAAAATATATAAAGTGGTATTTTCCAAAGCATGTGGACTATTTGGCAAATATATAGCCTATCTATATTTTATGTGATTGAAAATATCAGTAATTACAAATCAGCTATTGCCTTGGAGTACTTACCACTCATAAACTGATCACCACTTACTAAGCAATACATATAAAACCATGGGCCATAATACCTCTTAGAACCACCCAGAGCTAATATTAACTGTACTTTTTTAAAAAATGAGTCATCAATGGAATCTTTAGCAATAAACAACCTCCACAGCATGCCCAACAATGTAAATGTGCTTCCGACACAATAATCAATTATAGCTGTGATTACTATAGCAGAGAGTCACTGGAGGAAAATACTTTTTACACAGCAATACATGAAACACTAACACTGCCAGATGGTTTAGCACTAAGCAGAAATAATTTCACAGGAGAAATGTTTTTCAGATGGTAAAATTTGACACGCTTTATCTGAAAGTATTAACATCCTTGCTCAAACTAGGATAACGTCACCCTCTTGACCCTCATTTCATCAAAGAAACCTAAACGTGATAGGGCCAGTGGTTAATTAGAACATTAAACTGAACCTGTCAGCTATTTTAAACTCCTTAAAAATTATTATACTGCCAAAAAGTCAGCATTAAAAGATGCCTGTTACTACATACATTAGAAGAAAACGTGTGCACCACTGATTTAGATTCACTTTGTTACTTGGGGCTAGACTTCTTTGTCTTCTGGGCTATGCTATGCTTTTTGTTACGTTGGTTTCTTTTGCTGGCCTTCTCTAGCCAGTTATGACTAAATTGGAAAAGTGGAAGTGGAAGAGCGTACAGGGGGTGTTAGTAGGGGGTTGTAAGACCCTGTGTAATTTATGAAACTTTAACCCAGTTTTTTCCTCTTTTTAGTAGTCTGTAAAAGTTATGCCTAAAAACATAGCTTGTTTCCTCCAATTATTCTTTTTTTAGAATATGGCCCTTGTTTTATCTCTCTACCCGTGTTTGATCTACATTTCATATTACCTGCTTGTACTGCTGCTTACCTTTCTCACTGTTCTGTAATGAAAAGATGTGTGCCCAATTAAAGTCCTATTTAAAGTATTTTTAAAGGCAAGATAAGTTCAGTTTTTATTTTGGATAGGAACAGGTTAAAACCAATGTCAGTTTTTTCCCATCTGTGTCTCATAAGGCAGATTTTTCTTTTACTTCCTGTCCTGTAGTCTCAGCAAGAGGTGGGGGGATAGCTTTTTAACATGAGGGAAATCCTGTCTTGGACAGTTGTCATTAGTCCTCACTGGAAGATTGTTCTTCCGTTCCTTTTCTGGTGGCAACTTAAAATTTGGGATCTATCCTCACCTTCATTCCAGGTAACACTGGTGAGATATAAATAATTAACCACTTTTAGCCCCGGAAGTATTTCACACTTTAGGACCAGAGCCCTTTTTGCGATTCGGCGCTGCGTCGCTTTAACTGACAATTGCGCGGTCGTGCGATGTTGTACCCAAACGAAATTTGTGTCTTTTTTTCCCACAAATAGAGCTTTCTTTTGGTGGTATTTGATCACCACTGCGTCATTTCTGATCACCGCTATAAACAAAAGAAGAGCGACAATTTTGCAAAAACCCCAAATTTCTTACTTTTTGCTAAAATACAAATCCAAAAAAAAAATATATAAAAACATTTTTTTCATCGGTTTTGGCCGATTTATATTCTCCCTCATATTTGTGATAAAAAAAATCGCAATCGGCGTTTATTGATTGGTTTGCGCAAAAGTGGTCGCGTTTACGGATGATGAGAATTCATTTTTGGGGTTTTTATTTTTTTTATTTTTTACTAGTAATGGCGGCGATCTGCGATTTTTAGCAGTACTGCGATATTTCAGCGGACATGTCGGACCATTTTGACACTTTTTTGGGACCATTGGCATTTATACAGCGATCAGTGCTATAAAAATGCACTGATTACTGTGTAAATGCCATTGGCAATGAAGGGGTTAACCTGCAGGGGGCGCTCTAAGGGTTAACTGTGTTCCCTGGGCGTGTTCTAACTGTGGGGGGATTGCCCTAGCTGGGGAAGGGAAGCGATCACAGCTTCCGTGTAGAGTAAGGCTGTGATCACAGCCCTTCCCCCTCTCACAGAACGGAGGTCCGTGTTTAATTACACGGACCTCCGTTCTTTAACTCCGGGGGGGCATCACGGGTGGCCGGCGGAGATCAACTCCACCGCACCTGCTCCCTGGCCCTCCCCGGACACAGTGAGCGCACAGGCGTGCCTCAGGCGGCGCGCACGCGCTCACTGTGCGCGATCTGGCAGCCGCCATTGTATGACAGCGTTTTGCCTTACAGAGCCACTTTGTCGCCGTCAGATGCCAATCGGCGGTCGGCAAGTGGTTAAAGAAGTAGAAGCTCTCTAAGAACCCTTTCACACTGGAGGTAATGAAGCAACAGCTAGCAGGCAATCGCCACCTCCTTGAGGTCTCTCCACCTAGGAGAGAAGTGGTAGCCTAAGCAGCAAGGGGTTGCTAGCAATTTGGACAGTGCTGGTGAGAAAACAGTCTGTAGGAGACAGACGAAGGCCTTAAGTGAAAGGCCAGCAAGTGTTGTATGTATAAGCCAGGAGGCTACATGTGTTTGTTCTTTGTAAGAGAGAAAATTACTGAAAACCCTCTGCGAGGTGATTTTGACATTCAGAACTTTCATCTAATACAATTTGGCAAGAAAAGCCCTTAAAAAGAAGAAAGTGAGTGTTAGTGTCCTTTAAAGGTTTACCCTTGATGCTAGTTCTCACAATGATTATAAGAGAGGAGTACAGGGTGATAGCCTAACATGGTTATAGCTTGAATCTGGTTATATGGGAGGAGCACAGGCTGATAGCCTAATTAGTGTTGCTTTGGTTGAACTAGATGGACTTGTGTCTTTTTTCAACCTGACTAACTATGTAACTATGTAGCTTTCCCTTCATTGTACCATCACAAACAGAGGCAGTTTGATGACCAAGCTATATTGTTTAACCCCTTCCCGCCCATCCTATTGTAAAGTGATGGCTGGGCAGGAGCACTGTTGTTCTGGGAGGACATCATATGACATCCTTCCAGTATCACTCCTTGCGGATACCCCACACGCCACGCTCTGACACGATCTGTCACCTGCTGTGTCCACCGGGCATGGCTGATGACAGATCAGGCCCACTGCCGATGTGATTGCTGTGGCCAATCACAGCACATCACACTGACAGTTGGAAAGTTGTACACTATAAAAAGCTTTGTTACATGCCTTTTATTGTCTACTATTATGATGAGCTCTGTAATTGGTCAGACAGGGTCAATCACAGCCCATCTGTACCAAGTGATTAGCTATGGCCAATCACAGCTAATCACAGTAGTAAACACTGAATTTGTAGTTTTCATTCATAAAAAAATGGTTGCTTATAACTGTAAAATGCACAGTTCTAAGCAATAATAGCATATAAAAAAAATTCTGATCACCTCCCTAGGGTAGTGCAGTGTTACTGTGGTAACACTGTATTGCTCTGATCACTGTAAGTAAAAAAAATTAAACAAACTGAAAAAAAAAACTGTGTCCCTGATCACTGCCACACCAGTTATATGATGACGCTGTACTGCACAGCATTGTAAAAAAAAGTTTTAAAATTGCGAAAAAAAAAAATACATTTCTTAATTTTCCAGAAATGGTAATAAAAAATTACAACTTTAAAAAACTTGCCATGCCTCTACATACCTTGGACTGTCTAATTTCCAAAAAGTGGCCATTTGGGGGATATTTGTACTCTCCTGGCATTTTTAGGCCTCAAGAAATGAGGCTGTCAGTACATCAGGATTGATCAATTTTCAGATATACAGTATATACCATAGTTTGTGGACTTTATAACTTTCCTATAGACTAAATAATAATATACACTGTTTTGGGTTATTTTCACTAAAGAAATTTATCAGAATACATTTTAGACCCAAATGTATGAAGAAAGATTATT
This sequence comes from Glandirana rugosa, assembly GCA_018402905.1. NCBI lineage: Eukaryota > Metazoa > Chordata > Amphibia > Anura > Ranidae > Glandirana > Glandirana rugosa. The sequence goes on along the minus strand of BLSH010042297.1, from coordinate 760,157 downwards.
TATTTGCAAAATTGTATAATAGAAACAAAGACAATTTTGTTTTTTCTGTCTTTTTCTATTATTTTGCAAAAAAATAAATAAATAAATAAATACAACTGAAAGAAATCTCTATTTGTGCGAAAAAAATTATAAAAATGTCATATGGGTACAGTGTTGCATGACCGAGCAATTGTCATTAAAAGTGACAGTGCCGAAAATTGGCCCGGGTAGGAGGGGGGTGAAAGGGTGTGGTACTGAAGCGGTTGATTACAGTGAGGTTACCAACTTGGCGGTGTTTCTGAAATATGGACTGCCTCTACAACATGTCAAAGCTTGTTGGTAAAATAGCTACCATGTAAGAATTTTTGCTGTGTATCCACTGTAATAGCTAATTGCCTGGATCTCAGCTTTAAAGTAAACAGAAGAAACAATAAACAGACAGGGCCCATGGTGAAAGCTTTCCAATGACACTAATAGAAAAAGAGAAGGATATCATTTTAAATTTAGTTTGTGCAAAAATATTAAATGAGTTATAAAGTTATTAAAGTTCAGTTATCATTTAGAGAGGTTTTCCACTTTGAGGCTATGCAGTGGAAAACTGTTCACAGTGTAAGCAATTATGACCAGTAGCAGGTGATGTGCCATCGTTAACCTTGCTAAACAGCGGTTGTGTGGCCCCTGGGAATACGTCCACTTTCTCCAGGTCCTGCACTAATGAGAACATCAGAGCAAGTGTAGCCCTTAGGAGCACACAGTACTGCATAAACTTCCCCGCCAGAGCTTTACTGTGTTGCTGTACCTCTATTGTTATCATCAGAAAATAGGCAAGTAAAGGAAAAATATTCATTAGACTAGCTTCTGATAGATAAATAATTTGATTTAGATTAATTCTTCCGCGCTTTCTCACTTTTTCTGTACTGACCATACCCTTTTCTGTTTTCCTTTCATTTATTATGGGTATAGTTGTAGTTTTCATGAAAAGTAGATAATATTTAAGGCTCTAGAAAGTAAAAATGTCAAAGCATGGATTAGTAAAGGGATTGTAAAAACTGTGGTCTCTGGCAGTCTCATGTAAACAACCCCAGTTACACACTGCCTACAGCTGCATGTCAACAGTCTCCGAATACATTTGAAGGATGTCCGCAGTCTCCGATAATCTGTCAAAGCAATTCTACAGTCTCTGATAACATATTCATATTCTAAATACATTGGGGTTGTTTTAGTAAAGGCAAATAGGCTGTTCGCATTGCAAGTGAATTTTCCCAAGAGCTTAGTAAATAAGGAGATGTTTCACTTTGCAAAGAATACCCAGTCATGTGCAACAAAAATAAAGAAAAAAAACACATCTTTGCCTGTATATGATTGGATCATGGAATTTAGAAAAGCTTCAACTCACTAAGCTCTGGGGAAAGTTATCTTGCAAAGTACAACTTCACTTGCAAAGTGAACAGTCGATTTGCCTTTATTAAATTAACCTCTATGTGTGGTCCTTTAGTAATGTGATAAACTACATCCCAGGTCATGATAACTAGCTTAATTGCTGACTCTGATGATTTTACAATAGAGTTGAGCGAACAGCTGGATGTTTGGGTTCGGCGGGTTCAGCCGAACTTCGCGGAAACGTTTCGGGTTCGATACCGAATGTTATCCGAACTTTACCCCGGAGCCCGAACCCCATTGAAGTCAATGGGGACCCCGAATTTTTCTGCACAAAAATGACTGTAAAAAAAGTACTGGAAAGTGCTAGAGGGCTGCAAAAGGAAGAAAGATGGGAGATGTTATTAGATCTGCAATCTGTCCCTCAAAGCAGTAGTAATCTCTACCTAGTCCAGTATCAGAACGTTCTGTAATCAGATCATTCTGTAATGCAGGATGAGAGATCGTTCTGTAATCAGATCGTTCTGTAATGCAGGATGAAAGATCGTTCTGTAATCAGATCGTTCTGTAATGCAGGATGAGATGTTATAGATCTACAATCTGTCCCTCAAAGCAGTAGTAGTAATCTCTACCTAGTTATTAACACTGCAATCTGTCCCTCACAGCAGTAGTAGTAATCTCTACCTAGTTATTAGATCTGCAATCTGTCCCTTACAATCTGTCCCTCACAGTGCCGGCAGCATCCTCTCCCTACACTAACCCGAGAGCATGTGACATGCAGCACTGTGACTCCAGCCTCATATAGAGGCTGGGTCACATGATGCACTGGCCAATCACAGCCATGCCATTAGTAGGCATGGCTGTGATGGCTTCTAGGGAAAACCAGTGAAACGCTTGTTGATTGGCTGCCATTCAACATGCGTGATAAAATACCAGAATCCAGAATCCGAAACTGAACATTTTTCTCAAATGTTCGGGTTCAGTACACGGACACCCGAAAGTTCGGTACGGAACCGAACTTTACAGTTCGGGTTAGCTCAACTCTATTTTACAACACTCAGAGGGCTCAGAACTGCTCATTTTTTATGACTCTCCAAAAAGTAATTTCAGTCAATCACGTTCAAGGGTTGGAATATGGCGACACAAGACCCAATGTATGTCATGGATTGCAGTGGGACAAGGCTGGATTTGCTGTGAAAGTATGTGTTTTGAAGAGAATGCAGCACTACAGGTAAGAGGGGGAAAAGTGGCACAATGGGTGGTGTGTACCAATTTTACTGTTCAATATTTCATCAAGATTAATACATTTGCAAGAAATAATCTAAAAATGACATCCACGTAAGCAAACGATGGACCTTGCAGATAGTATCTCAGTAAAAATATTTAAGCTGAAAAGATGGTTAGGTTCAATCTGACATACAGAAGTGTTTTCATGGGAACCCTAAAGTGGTTTACATACATAATAGGGCACAAATATAGCCCATTGCTGGCTTCTAATCTATTGATTTGTACCACCTACCTTGAACACAAGTGAAAGGAAATCACAGTAGGTCTTTTTTTCACATACACTTTGTCTTTTTTGTTCTTATTTTTTTACAAAATTGGGACTGCCCTGTAAGAGGGCAGAATTATAGCAGAATTCTGTTAGAAAAAGACTTCAGTTTTCAAGAGCCATGTCTCTGTTGAATATAAACTGATCTAAAATTTCAGTTAGACAAATGTAACTGTCTAACCATTTCATATAATTTTTTTTTTTTTTGTTTCGAATATTTTATTGATGAAAAGGAGAATAAAATAACAAAAATAAACATAGTCTGGTTCGGCAAGCATGCCAGATATGAACAGAGCGTACATGGAAAATGAATGTAGAATCTAGCGTAAATAAACTTCTTCACTCACTCTTGTAGGTAATCGCAATACACCATTCATTGGACAGGAGAGACATATAAATCAAGTTGACATGTGTTGCCTGTATAGTGGAGTCACCATAGGGTTAAGTTGCAGAAGACCAAATATAAGCTGTGTCATGAGAATAAATCTGTGTCGCTTGTTTGCCATTCCATGGGACTTGAGTGTGTTTGTGATTAGTTGAGTATCCTCAAGGAATAGATTCTCAGAAACAGATGGCAAATAGGATATTTTAAAGGGGGAGGAGGGCGACACCTATGGTTAACTCCAGAACTGAGTGTCATTTGGAGTGAAGAGGCATGAGAACCAAAAGGAGGGGAAAGAGGGAGATAGTAGCTAGGGAGAGCCAGAGAGAATAAGTGTAGGAGTAAAAGTAGAGTGGCCGGGAGGGGGAAATTAGCCATGAAGAGGGTTAGTCTCCGTGATCTAAAGCCATATCATGGGAGCAACAGTGTGCTGTCGAAGTCTGATGGAAGAAAATGCCGGACCCAGGGTAGCCATATTCTTTCAAATTTGGAGATGGTGTCTAGGATTGTCGC
>BLSH010042297.1:731974-755808 GCA_018402905.1 Glandirana rugosa | reverse complement strand
GATGTTTTGCAGGAAGAGTTTACCCCCAAGCCAGGGAAAAAGAAGTTTACCCAGGATAGGGAAATGAGTTTGGGAAGTCGGTACCATAGTATACGACCAGTGTCTAGACTGGGAAAAGGTTAAGTATCTCCTTGAGCTGTTCCTACGGGTGAAAGGGGAGAGGATAAACGGGACCGGTAACTTGGTGAGCGGGTCTTTTAGGCGCTTTTGGGGTTATAGGTTCCAGACCTGAATCCACCTACATGTGTATTTGATACAAATAAACGCCTACTATAGAATGAAAAAGATTGAAGGGGTTAGTGTAGGTGAGGATTGGAGGAGAGTTGGGCCAGAGAAGCCAGCGAAAGACGTTAGGGTTGAGAGGAGGTTAGGAGTGGATGTGATTGGGGAAGTTAGAAAAAGTAAGATATCATCCGCAAATAAACATAGTTTATGTGTACATCCACCTAAGTCCAGACCTTGGATATTGGGGTTTTCGCGGATTTTCTGGGCGAGTGGTTCAATGGCCAGGGCAAATAGGAGAGGGGAAAGTGGGCATCCTTGTCGAGTTCCTCTATGAATTGGAAAAGGGTCAGATCTGTGACCAGCATATGATACCATGGCTGAAGGGTTTGAGTAAAGGGATAGGACCCATTTGAAGAAAAAGGGACCGAACCCCCATTTGAGAAGGACGTTTTGTAGGTATGTCCAGGAGAGGCTGTCAAAGGCCTTCCTGACATCTAAGGAGAGGAACCATTTCATATAATTTAACTTTATTAAAGAGCCACAGATTAGAACTAGGAAACTGTATATATATAGGTAAATAATGTTATTTTTTTTATAAAGCTGTAAAATAAAACTAAAGTGAGAAAATGTCTCTGTTTATATGAAGCATTAGAACATCTATTTCTGTTTACGGTATTACCATAACTTAGGTGATGATGCAACCACTTACAGTACTTGCTTGTTTGAATGGTAGTTATTAGGTAACATGAATAATCTGCAATTTTAGCACTTTTTGAAGAAAACATTCCCTGTTGATTAAAGTATTTGCTAAAATCAGAAAGCATGCTTAGCGCAAGGTAATTTCATAGCGTTTTAATTTCCACAAAGCAAACACACATATTAAGAGCTGTGGTAATTTTCGGAAGTAAAGCAATTCTGCTATTTGCTCTGCTGGAAAGCGAATAAAAACATAATTGCTTTGTCTCTTATTTAGAACATTGGCTTTTAACCACTTAAGGACTGAAAGGATTTCCCACATTAGGACCAGAGCACTTTTTGCAATACGGCACTGCGTTGCTTTAACTGACAATTGCGCAGTTGTGCAATGTTGTACCCAAACTAAATTGATGCCCTTTTTTCCCCACAAATAGAGCTTTCTTTTGGTGGTATTTGATCCCAACTGCGTCACTTCTGATCACCGCTATTAACAAAAAAAAAGCGACAATTTTGAAAAAAAAAACAATATTTTTTACTTTTTGCTATAATACATATCCAAAAAAAATTATTAAAAAAAAAAATGTATTCATCCGTTTTGGCCAATATATATTCTTCCTCATATTTGTGTGTAAAAAAAATTGTGATCGGCGTTTATTAATTATTTTGCGCAAAAGTTGACGCATTTACAATCCACGAGAATTAATTTATGGTGTTTTTACTATTTTTTTTTTTTTACTAGTAATGGTGGTGATCTGCGATTTTTATTGGAATTGTTATATTGCAGCGGACATGTCAGACATTATTGAAACTTTTTTGGGACCAATGTCATTTATACAGCGATCAGAAATTTAAATATCCACTGATTACTTATAATAGCACCATTAAAACAGTGAGCCAAAAAGCCCAAAAAATGGTCCAAGCAGCGCTCATATATAACTTTTATATATAAAAAGTCTTTCTGATGGTTATGTGTAGTGCTCTGAACTAAAATAACAATAGTCCATTCAATAAATCTGTACTGAGGGACAGGATCCCGTCACAACCTTTGTCCTCCACCACACCACGTGAATACACAAGGAGGTAAAAACCCCCCTATGTGGAAAGACTCACCAAAGGTAAGTAACGTCTGTGCCTTATGAACTTAAATCCCAGCCAGTAATATCCTGCAATCAGATCCGTTTCAATTTGTAATGATCTTATGTGTATGGGAGCCAGCGGATACCAACTGTGCGGGATCACCTTAGAAAAAAGCGCTCACATAGTGCATGATCCATGTATAATTTATTGAATAAAATCCTTAAGCAAAGACAACCCGCCCTTACAGATGTACACTTACACAATATAAAATTAACAACAGCAATTGCATAGTTTCCACTGTGTGTTTGAACCAAGGCTCACCGCTCTCCTCAATCACGGAGGAGAACCACTGATTACTGTGTGAATGTCATTGGCAGTAAAGGGGTTAACCTGCAGGGGGTGATCTAGGGGTTAACTGTGTTCCCTAGGCGTGTTCTAACTGTGAGGGGGCTGGGCTGCCAGGGGCATAAGAGATCTAACTGATACCAATGACAGGGATCAGTAGATCTCTCATATGCCGCCTGACAGAGTGGGGAACCACCGTGTTTACATCGTTGATTCCCCATTTTTCTTCTCTGCCAGGTCATTGCGGGTAGCCGGCGGACTTCGAGACCACCGGACCCGTGGCCACACTGCTGCAGAGCCTGCTAGCCACGCACAAGGGAGCCGCCATTTATAAACGTTGATTCGCACTACAGCGCCACTCAGCAGTAGTAAATGTACGTGAGCCGGTCGGAACCGCTTAAAGGAAAACAATAGTGCATTTTCAGTGTACACATATTTGTGCTATTAAGGAATTTTAGAGGTTAACTCCACATACTCCAAAAATGTGCCAAATTATTGTATCATTTCTCTATTAGTCTGTTAAAAAAAACCTTGCAATGCGTAGGTAATAAGCCTTGTCTGCTTATTACGTCAATGTCTCATCTAGCTATTGCTGTAGTCTAGTGATCCTAGAACACGCCCTGTTGTAGTGATGTAACACCTCCTTTTCTGCCTGTCATACACAAAAAAACTTGAGGTTATAAAAAAAAGTAATTATAGTGCAAATATTAGTGAAAACCCATAAAAACAATTTAACATTAACCTCCCTGGCGGTATGATTATGTCAGATTTTTGTGTCTCAAAGCGGTACATTGTTTCACATTGAAATTTGGCATTTTATATTGTAGGCCTGTAATTCTTAGGAATAACTAACTTAAATCTGTTCAAACAAGAGTCTAGTAGACATCCCTGGTATGATAAAGCTTGAAACAACGAAATCATAAATTATAATATAACTTATAATTATCAATATAATAATGTAATGATAATAAAATTCCATCAATGATGTAATCTAGTCAAAAACACTGAAATTTGCTCAGTTTCAGAATTGTCACTGTCGTCACTTTCAGTGTCTGATGACAAATTTCCCCACGAATTAGTATTGCAACATTCTGCAAGTGATGCTTCTTTATCGTTGCTTTCTAGCTGGTCAAACACAGCTTTTGATGTAAAGGGACACTTTTTGGATGCCATGGACATTCTCAAGTTTCCAGGCAGAAAGAATGGCATATATAATATAAAAGTGCATGCAGGGCACTGGACAGAGCACTAGGAACAAAAAAGATGTGGAATGATTTGATACAGTAAAGTAATCTTACAGATTACAATGTACTTTATGTGTTATATGTTTTTCACTTTTTGAATTTGCCGCTGGGCTCCGTCCCCATGCAACGTGACACTCACAGGGAATGGAGCCCAGCACACAGTACATTGGGTGGGGGACACAGTGGGAGGACATCGCAGGATCTAGGGGACAGGGTAAGTAACTTTGCCTGGATCCTGCGATGCAATCCCGAGTGTGGCTCTGGGTTACCGCTTTTGGTAGTGAAAACGCACACTGAGCCACACTCGGGATTACCGCTAAGGAGGTTAATAAAAATACAAAATGTATGAAAGTGAAAAATTGTCCACTTGTAACTCAAAGTCTATGTGATGATCCCATTATTCACTGAGAAATTAAATAAATCACCCTCCACCAGTGTGATAAACCATCATTAGTAATGAGTGTATGGAGGCTTACCAGAGCTCCATGACCTCCTAAATTAATAGAAAGGTCATAACTCGCATTGATGGAAGCTCCCTGGCATGCTGTAGGACACACAGCTTGATAGTAGGTCAAATGCAAAGCTACCCAAAGATGTCAGATTGTTCTCACATTAGGGGTAAAGAGGACCCCAGGGCTGGTTGACCGGACTTCCTTCTGTTGTCAAACTCCCTTGCACTTGGCACTCAAAAAAGAATAAAAGGAGACACATGCTCCAGATAGTGTGGACCAGATACCAATGTTATTAAATACTAGAAACTACACTTACACAGAAAAAAAGCAGATACAGCGCTGTATAATCACATCAACATGAAAGACACATCCAGATCATGATGATGTCATGTGCATGGCCCTGCCCTGACCAGTTTTGTCAAATATGAGATTCTTTTGAGAAAGGTCATAAAAGGGTCTATTTATAAAAAATTTAACTTTGCGAATGTTTCAACATTCATAGGAGCTTAAAAATAATACCTATAATATTTGTGCAATAGTTTCCTTGTTGCCTTTAGCTGGGTGAATGTAACATTCCATAACATTCCGCCCTAAGAGGAAAGTAAGTAAAAAAACATTTGAACATGAGTTCAACATTCACCATTAGAGAAAATAGCCTAGCATTATAGGCTAAGCACATTTGACCAGCAGGGCAAATAATATGGGGGAGATGCCTGCACTGCGTACTGTCTTTGGGGAATCTTGTGTGAATGGCCACACAAATTCAGCTGAATTAACCTCTAGCTGCAGTGTGAAGCAAAACATTTAGCTTTGATATTATGATCACTGCTTCCTCCTGTTTGTTTGCTGACACCCACCAGCATCCTAACAACTAGTGTAGGGAATTCTTGACTAGCAGGTGAGTGCAAACAAATAAACAAAAAAAAGTGTGCTTTTTCTCCTCTAAAATTCATACCAGACCCCTCACATCCACCATAGATTTTAAAGAGGAATCTCTTGCAAAAAAAAAAAAAAACAACATGAGGTCCCCACCCAAAATTCATACCAGATGTTTATTCAATCATGCTGCCTGGATGGCCAGGAAAGTGGAGATGAACGTGCGACCCCCCTCCCTAAACCACACTAAACCACATGCCCTCAACATAGGGCTTACCTTGCCAGAGAGGACCCCCTGGCAAAGCACCTTGCCCCTGTGTTGATGAGGACAAAGGACTATTCCAATGGTTGTGTGAAAGAGGCCCTTATCCTGGCATGGGAATCCCAGTGACGTCATTAACCATATATAATCAAGTAGAAAAGTGCATGTGTGTACATGGCAATGCAGAAGCAAGTGAGCACTACAATATGGAAGAATGAACATTGCCCATTCCTGCTGGCTGCAAAATCTAAACTTTAGTAAACCAAGTCCCGGGGGTTCACCTCCTCTGATATTTCATGGAAATTGTTAAGAACACCACCCTGGGGAATAAGCCCTATTGCCGTCATCCCTTAGTATACAATTTGTTAAATAGGATCCCCCCACGTGGGATTGGGATTTTTACAGGCAAACTGAATAATAAATCATAGTATGTAAAATTATAAAGATTTAATGATATGCATTAAAATAGTGCAATTGCTGCAATACAGTTAATATAAAACAGTATATGGATACACATATTTTATACAGATACGTCTGATAATTGTTGTTTGTGGACACTCCGTGGCCCGACGCGTTTCAGGATATTCCCTTCTTCAGGGGCCATGATTGGGAGAATCACAATTCTATAATACAATATGATATATGTTTAGATTATCTTCAAAAACATCAACAGTTTTTTGCAAGGAACCTCTACAAACATTTCAAATTATACCTTCAAAAATCACCATACAGATGTATATAACCACAATCTGGTGTGGATACGTTGAAAAGTATATATGTGTATATACAGGCCACTAACACAACACTATTATGGCTGTGTAGTCTCACATGGGCTGCCACCAGCACACCACCCCCATAGTCACCACTGAGCCTCCATGGTCGCCGGGCCAACCGCACACACGTCCTGTCAGATAATGGAATCAACGATTGCTGCGATTGATCGTATAAATGTTGTGACGGCCAAGGGTCTGGGGAAAAGAATATGTTGTAATGATGATAATGACATCACATCATCTTTAAAAGAAATGATGTTCATGATTAGATCTGCCATGTTCCATAGTTTAATTAATTTGTATTAATCAAATAATGCTACAGTGCTATGAATGTGACGTCTCCTTTTTCTTATGGGAGACTGCCAAACTGAGTAGGACCCAAGGGAGGGAGATTTAGGGTCTCCCAACCTTAGTCTAGGAAAGATGTTTTCAAATAGATATAAATCATAGCTATATTGATAATTTCGTCTAAATTTCGTATCTATAATACCTTAAATTGATCATTTAACGAGTTGAATTTGTTTGTAACATATGAGGCAGTACAATGTAACATTGGGATATGCAGTGTTCATCCTGCATATATACATCACATCATCCCAATGCTTAAGTATTCCCATTCCTAGCAGACAATCGCCATTGTTTTTTAATCAACCATGTTCAGTAAATATCACTCTAGAGGGTAGCCACCGGAAAGGTAAATTTCCACATACCTGATGGATTGGATGGGATTTCTTCTGGCGTGGTGTGTGTGTGTCTCTGCGGCTCTGTACAATGAAGTCCGCCACACATCCATTTAAATACCGCCAGCGTCTGCGCAGTGTGGGTGAGCGTCCTCACCTCGTGTTGACGCCGGCGCCTGCGCAGTATGAATGGATGTCCTCGTCGCGTATTGACGTGACGGTGGGTGGAGCTGTGAAGGGGACTGGGTGTATTGGGAGGGACATGGGCGGTGCGGCTCAGCTGACGCGACGAGGCTCCCGAAGCGTACGTGCGCGGCTCCCCCGCATGCGGACACCAGGGGGAGTCCCGCACGCTCACTCCACCGACGCAGCGACTCCGACACCCGTGGGGGGGGAGAGAGAAAAGGAAGGGAGAGATGTGAGCCGGTCCCATCCTCCCACCCCCCCCACAGAGATGCAGAGATCAGAAAAGCCCCCCATGAGCCACTAAGGATCGGGGGGCTTTGTGCGCCGGGCGGGGGCCATCGGAGTGAGAGGCCAGCGCAACCCAGAGAATATGTGGCCACAGTAGTTCTGTCTACAGGAAAACATTTTTAGGTTTCCATTTACACATAGATCATCAGAATTCCAACATAATCAAGTTACATCATTTATAAGTGACAATTCTGATGACCGGAAAGAAAAAAAAAAAAAAAACTTTACAGAGTATGTTCAAGTATGTTATATTATAGATAATAGGTCTATCAGATATGCAGTTCATATAAACAAATAAAAATTATAATTTTTATACCATTTTGAATTGGGAGAAAGTTCTCCTATCTGTATGGGTTGAATATATGGTAGGGGAAGGGGTGACACATCTATTCTTTTATATTTGTTCTTTTTCACAACCTCCAGAGACAAACCCTTCTAAGAAGGGGCGGAAACTTAGTTGACTGTTCAAGCCTGGGGGTCTTGTGGCCCCCAGTTTCTCAATCCACCAAGTTTCTTTCTGTAGTAATAATTTGTTCCAATCTCCTCCTCTTGGATTTGGATGTATCCGATCCAAGATGAGGAATTTAATTCTAGGACATCGGCTGGAATGTTGAGTCTTGACATGTCTGCCGAGTGGGAGATCGGGATTGGCTGTTATCATGCTCTGTATGTGACGATAGGCTCTTTTATAAAACTCTAATTTCAACTAAGTTCCCGCCCCTTCTTAGAAGGGTTTGTCTCTGGGGGTTGTGAAAAAGAACAAATATAAAAGAATAGATGTGTCACCCCTTCCCCTACCATATATTCAACCCATACAGATAGGAGAACTTTCTCCCAATTCAAAATTGTATAAAAATTATAATTTTTATTTGTTTATATGAACTGCATATCTGATAGACCTATTATCTATAATATAACATACTTGAACATACTCTGTAAAGTTTTTTTTTTTTTTTTTTTTTTTTTTTCTTTCCGGTCATCAGAATTGTCACTTATAAATGATGTAACTTGATTATGTTGGAATTCTGATGAGCTCTGTGTAAATGGAAACCTAAAAATGTTTTCCTGTAGACAGAACTACTGTGGCCACATATTCTCTGGGTTGCGCTGGCCTCTCACTCCGATGGCCCCCGCCCGGCGCACAAAGCCCCCCGATCCTTAGTGGCTCATGGGGGGCTTTTCTGATCTCCGCATCTCTGTGGGGGGGGGATGGGAGGATGGGACCGGCTCACGTCTCTCCCTTCCTTTTCTCTCCCCCCCCCACTGGTGTCGGAGTCTCTGCGTCGGTGGAGTGTGCGTGCGGGACTCCCCCTGGTGTCCGCATGCGGGGGAGCCGCGCACGTACGCTTCGGGAGCCTCGTCGCGTCAGCTGAGCCGCACCGCCCATGTCCCTCCCAATACACCCAGTCCCCTTCACAGCTCCACCCACCGTCACGTCAATACGCGACGAGGACGTCCATTCATACTGCGCAGGCGCCGGCGTCAACATGAGGTGAGGACGCTCACCCACACTGCGCAGACGCTGGCGGTATTTAAATGGATGTGTGGCGGACTTCATTGTACAGAGCCGCAGAGACACACACACACCACGCCAGAAGCAATCCCATCCAATCCATCAGGTATGTGGAAATTTACCTTTCCGGTGGCTACCCTCTAGAGTGATATTTACTGAACACGGTTGATTAAAAAACAATGGCGATTGTCTGCTAGGAATGGGAATACTTAAGCATTGGGATGATGTGATGTATATATGCAGGATGAACACTGCATATCCCAATGTTACATTGTACTGCCTCATATGTTACAAACAAATTCAACTCGTTAAATGATCAATTTAAGGTATTATAGATACGAAATTTAGACAAAATTATCAATATAGCTATGATTTATATCTATTTGAAAACATCTTTCCTAGACTAAGGTTGGGAGACCCTAAATCTCCCTCCCTTGGGTCCTACTCAGTTTGGCAGTCTCCCATAAGAAAAAGGAGACGTCACATTCATAGCACTGTAGCATTATTTGATTAATACAAATTAATTAAACTATGGAACATGGCAGATCTAATCATGAACATCATTTCTTTTAAAGATGATGTGATGTCATTATCATCATTACAACATATTCTTTTCCCCAGACCCTTGGCCGTCACGACATTTATATGATCAATCGCAGCAATCGTTGATTCCATTATCTGACAGGACGTGTGTGCGGTTGGCCCGGCGACCATGGAGGCTCAGTGGTGACTATGGGGGTGGTGTGCTGGTGGCAGCCCATGTGAGACTACACAGCCATAATAGTGTTGTGTTAGTGGCCTGTATATACACATATATACTTTTCAACGTATCCACACCAGATTGTGGTTATATACATCTGTATGGTGATTTTTGAAGGTATAATTTGAAATGTTTGTAGAGGTTCCTTGCAAAAAACTGTTGATGTTTTTGAAGATAATCTAAACATATATCATATTGTATTATAGAATTGTGATTCTCCCAATCACGGCCCCTGAAGAAGGGAATATCCTGAAACGCGTTGGGCCACGGAGTGTCCACAAACAACAATTATCAGACGCATCTGTATAAAATATGTGTATCCATATACTGTTTTATATTAACTGTATTGCAGCAATTGCACTATTTTAATGCATATCATTAAATCTTTATAAGTTTACATACTATGATTTATTATTCAGTTTGCCTGTAAAAATCCCAATCCCACGTGGGGGGATCCTATTTAACAAATCTGATATTTCATGGGGACATATTAGTTCCAGTCTTTAAGCCAATAAAAAATCACAGTTCAATCAGCAACAGACTGAGCTGCTGCTTTTAATTTAAAATTTTCAGCCTTACACAAGTGAACCTTTTGTCAAATATTACAAAAAAAAGTTTAGAACTGGACTCCCTCATTATGAGCACCCAGGCTTCAGATTCAAGTTCTAGCAAATGATTCTCCTCTCAAGTGCCTTTTTGTTGAACAGAGCTTTTCAAGCACCCTGGGAAATATCTGTGACAGACACTACTAATTTGTGTCACTTCAGAGTTCTTGTTCTCACATGTTCCTTCACACATCTGCTATTTATCATCATAAGTGACCCTTAAATCTGACTTAAGGAGTAGAGATAAGGCAGAATAGCAATGCCATTGGCAGATGAAAAAGTAAAGCTGTGGAATATACAATTAAAGATAAACAGCAACACAGAAGTATAGTAAATAAGGCTGCAACATTGACTTGCAATGTTTATTATATACATTATAATATTTGTCACAGGTCTTTATATAAAAAATGTACACAGCACTTTTATACATTCAGTTCCTGCAAGCATAAGGAAAACATGCAAACCCCATGTAGGTAGTGTCTTGGCTGGATTTAAACCAAAGACCCAAGGGCTGTAAGACATTAGTGCTAACCAATAAGACACTGTGCTGTCCAATTATTAACCCATTCGTGCCCGTCATATATCAAATATGCGGCCTCTCAGTGGGTAGGCCTTGGCACAGAGCGGCCGCATATTTGCATGAATTGGTATGAATACAGCTGTGCCAAAAGCATGTGCACTGCACACTCCTGGCACAGTTACCAGTGGCTAATGGAAAGCTCCTGATTCCTACTTATCTTTGGGAGCTTTCCAATCATATGACTGCCATGGTAGTCAATCACAACGGTCACATGATCATAAACCCCACCCCACCGCCTGGCACCCTAAACCCCTTAAATGGGTGGTAGGCACCAGCTCCAAGGGATTAAAACTAGATTTAGTCAACACATCTATTTTAGAACAGCCTTCATTGTGTTATTTAAAGGTTCACACTGACCTTCAGTAATAGGTATCTTTAAAGTGTATGGTCAATATCAAAATGTAAATTTATTCTCTAATTTCCACATCATATTTCAATTATTTCTACCAAACTGCTATTAATATGGACGATCTTGAAGTTTGTAACCTTACTTTCCATAGATCCTCACACATTTACTTCCTTGAAGTCTGCGACTCCTATTCACTATGCCCTGTGAGTAGGCACTGCTGTGTCACACATTTCACACTGTCTGTCTTGTGATCTACAGAGGTACTGAGAGGAGGAGTTTCAGCAAGCATGGTCAGTGCAGAAACCACTGTTGCAGGAAGCAAGGTACCATGGGATATGTGGTCCTTAGAAATTGAAAGTAAACAGCTGAGGAGAAGCTGCAAAGCATGCAGGGAATCCAGGAAGTTGTGGAAAGAGATGGACAGCAGACAGGCAGAATGCACAACATGAAAGGAGATGTTTTTAAGTAAGCTTGTATTGGATTGTCAAAAATAATAATGTTTATATTACGCACCATGTTTGTGTTACACACAATGAAATAAGAAAAACTAAAAAGGTAATTTACCTGGTAAATATTCCTGTTTTATGTCACATTAAAATATTTTGCTTACTCCAAATATTTATGATTTGCTGCATACTAGGAACATAAACCCAACAAAAATGGCATTATTTTTTCTTAACACAGTAAGTTGCAGATTTTATTTTATAGTGTGAAGCAGATGTTTTCCTCTTAGCTGGAATATTATACAGGGTTTAAGCAGATTTATTTCGCTCACAGAAGATCTGCAGAAGATTAGAACATTATGCCACTTGTAGAAAATAAACAGGTTTTTTTAAACAAGATAAGCGTTGTATTATGTGATGGCAAATTAACTTTCAATTACCTGAACCTTCCGCAAAACTGTCCTTAACATAATCAGCCATGCATTATTCCTAATACTCAGAGTGTTAGTCTGCAGTGTCATGCCTTATTATGTGTTTTACAGTCATAGCAGTTGTCGGTTCTGGAGAAAAACAATATGTACAGCTTAGTAATCAATTAGCTATTCATTCTTTTTATGTTAAGCCACCGACTGACAGTAACACAGTTACAGTAACTCATTTGACTGGCTGGCTTGAGTTGCCGAGTGTGTACAGCTGTCAGGCTGCTTCTCAAGGCTCTATCTATAGCTATTCTTCTGAACAGAGCCCACCCACAATTTCTATTTCAATTAGCAGTTCCTGAAAAACAATAATGAAAGCAGCTGTTAATAAGCACTCCAGCTTCAATGAAATACTGCAAGCCCAAACTGTAAATAGCACATTATAAATCCCTTGTCACTGCTCCTGTCAGATCTTTCTAGGACCTCACAGCTAAAGACAATCAGTCCCATCTGTCAACTTGCCTTTGAATGTTGACCTTAGCTCATTCCATCTTGTCTCCATGGTTGATATATAGATAGCTAGATAGATGAATCTTCTACAAATAGAAGTCCCACATTATTAGCCTGCATTCACACCTGAGCAAAGTGTATTTCTAATGATTTTGAAGCTTTTTTCAGGTGTTTTACAAGCTTTAGCTGTAGCAAGTGTTTTTGCAGGTGTATCAAGCTTTAGGCATTTGATCCTGAGTTGGGCAAGGGATGATATCAGTTCCATAGAAGGAGAGAAGTTTTTTGTGGACAGGAACAAGCTTTAACATGAATGTCCCATGTTTACAGGTGTACCCATTGAAGTGTTTTGAGGGCAATAATACCTGAAGATGCTACAGAAAAAAAAAGTATGTAATTCTCGGAACCTAGGTCATAGAGCAACTGACTGTACAATGAACAATTGAAAATAATATGATTTTGCAGGTTTAGTGTAGTCAGTTGTAGACAAACAAGTTTAAAAATGCTCAAGTGCTAATGGTGGCTGAGAATACCACTTCACCTTTCCCAAAGATTAGATATTGTGAGGTAAGGATATGAAATTGTTGACCATGACAACAAATTTTATTAGACACTATAGTTGGCTTCTGTGTTCTTCACCTATAGCAGTCTTCTTTCCCACAAGGAAAGCAGGCCTACCAGTACTGGGTTGCCCCCATGATTTATAAACAATGCTATAGTGCCTGGCTACCGCGCCGGGGCAGGCATGACCTGAGCGCAGTACCTCAGGTACTGTTGCTGTTGGCAGACAGGCAGAGTAGTTCAATGACAATCAAGGTTCAAGGCAGGCAAGGCTCAGAATAGTTAGGGTCAAATCGGTAGTCAAAAGGCAGGCAGAGTACAGAGAATAGTTGATATCAGATATGATGTTGTCAACAAGGAAATCCAAACAGCAGAGCAGACAAAGAGAGAGCTCAGAGCATGTGTTATAAATGCAATATCACAAGAATGAGACTGCAGGCTTGGCTGGCTTAAATCAGGTTTGATCTCTACCCAGAGACTGGCTACATCAATCACCTTGCAGGTGGACAGATAGACAGGAAGAATGTATCACAGCCAAAACCAGGAAGCTGGAACCATCAGATATGATGGAGCAGGGGCACACACACTCCTGACAGCAGCTGTGTCTGTGGAATGTTTTCAGAATTACAGTATGTACACAGACAGCTATATTTCATATAAGGATTAAACTATAGCTCTGGATAAAAAAATCCAGATTTGATAACAGATTTTGTACTCATAATAAAAAAATGCCTTGAGTGGAATTATCTATTAGCTAATAGTGCTAACAATTTGTGGGAAGACAGTGTATCCCTAGGGACCTACAACTCAAGTATGAAATCCACATCAGAAAACTGGGCAATTTCTAATTTTCATTCTGAAAACATTGCAGTAGCCAGTCAGAGATGGCAGTGAAATCAAATGTTTGCATTCTCCTTTCACAATGAGTAGAAAAAGTGAACCTGGTTTGTGGAAGGAACATTAAGCTCATAAGCACATTTTGAGCTGGAAACTTGCTAAAAAGATGTGGAACTGTCCATCATACATATGTACTGTATTGCATCACAAATATTATATACACAGTAAGTACATGGCAAAAATGACTCAATAAATAGAAGTGCTATGTTGAAATCAGCAAGTATCAGAAAACAGAACTGAGAATAAACCACAACTAACACAAATGCACTCCATACAAAAAATGTGTTGCATTACCACTAGAGTTGATTGAACCTCTGGAAGTTCGGGTTCTGCTGGTTCGGCCGAACTTCGGGACAAAGTCCGGGTTCGGGTCCAGACTGGACCCGAACTTTGACATGGACCCCGAACCCTATTGAAATCAATGGGGACCCAAACTTTTAGGCACAAAAATGGCTGTAACAAAGTCCTGGAAGGTCCTAGAGGTCTGCAAAAGGAAGGAAAATTGGGGTAAGAGTAGGGCAATTGCCCTACAAAGAAATGGGGATAGGGAAATAACTTAAAATAATTTTTAAGCTAAAATCACATCAAAAATGGAGGCGGTGAAAGTGGCGGTGGAGGAGGAGGAGATAGCCAACACAGTTTTTTTTATTTTTGGAATTTTTTGTTTGTTTTTTAAACCAGCAATGTAGATGCACTTTTTAATTTTGTGCAAGAAACAATAATCTGTCCCTTTGAGCAACAGTAGGAACCTCTCCCTATAGAACTAGGAGATGATTTTAGATTCTAAAATCATCTACAAGTTGTACAGGGAAAGCCTCCAGCTGTTGCTTTAACCACTTCACCCCCGGAAGAATTTTGCACTTTAGGACCAGAGCACTTTTTGTGATTCGGCGCTGCGTCGCTTTAACTGACAATTGCGCGGTCGTGCAACGTTGTACCCAAACAAAATTTGCGTCCTTTTTTTCCCACAAATAGAGCTTTCTTTTGGTGGTATTTGATCGCCTCTGCGTTATTTATTATCGCCGTTATAAACAAAAGAAGAGCAACCATTTTGCAAAAAAACCCAAATTTCTTACTTTTTGCTAAAATTCAAATCCAAAAAAAAAATTAAAAAAAACATTTTTTTTCACCGTTTTTGGCCGATTTATATTCCTCCTCATATTTGCGATAAAAAAATCGCAATTGGTGTTTATTGATTGGTTTGCGCAAAAGTGGCCGCGTTTACGGATGATGAGAATTCATTTCTGGGTTTTTTTTTTTTACTAGTAATGGCGGCGATCTGCGATTTTTAGCGGTAATGCGATATTGCAGCGGACATGTCGGAACATTTTGACACTTTTTTGGGACCGATGACATTTATTCAGCGATCAGAAATTTAAATGTCCACTGATTACTGTGTAAATGTCATTGGCAGTGAAGGGGTTAACCTGCAGTGGGAGATCTAGGGGTTAAGTGTGTTCCCTGGGTGTGTTCTTACTGTGGGGGGGTTGGGCTAACATGGGCATGAGAGATCTAACTGATCCCAGTGACAGGGATCAGTAGATCATCGGCGGTTCCCCGTTCTTTTCCCTGTAGCCGCTCATCGCGGCTCGCCGGCGGACATCGGGTCCGCCCGAGCCGCGGGCACACTCCCCAGGAGTGCGGCGGGTGCGCACGTGCGCGCCCCCTGGTGGCCAAATGCGAATCGCCGCTTATTTACGGCGATTCGCGCAGGGCTCCCCGACTGCCGCCGTGAAAAGATGGCGCGCGGTCGGGAACCTGTTAAGGGAAAGATCAGTGTTCTTACAACTTGATGATTTTAGAACACTAATCTTTCCCTTAAAGCAACAGCTGGAACCTTTCCCTGTACAACTTGGAAATGATTTTAGAAGAATAATCTTTCCCTTAAAGCAACAGACTCTCCCTAGTCTAGTCAGATCGTTCTGTGCAGCAGGGTGAGGTGTGAAATCTGTCTCTCAAAGCACCAGTACTAGTATCTCTCCCTAGTCCAGTCAGATCGTTCTGTGCAGCAGGGTGAGGTGTGAAATCTGTCTCTCAAAGCACCAGCACTAGTATCTCTCCCTAGTCCACAATTAGATCGTTCAGCAATGCAGGATGAGATGTTCTATAATATCTGCAATCTGTCCCTCACAGAGCCAGCAGCATCCTCTCCCTAAACTATCCTGAGAGCATATGACATGCAGCACGGTGACTCCAGCCCTACATAGAGGCTGGGTCACATGGTGCACTGGCCAATCACAGCCATGCCATTAGTAGGCATGGTTGTGATGGCTTCTAGGGAAAACCAGTGAAACACTTGTTGATTGGCTGCCCTTGGCAGCTTTTTAACACGTGTAGTAAAATACCAGAACCCCGGACCCGAACTCAGACTTTTTTTGAAAAGTCTGGGTTTGGGTCCGGGGCCCGGACACCCAAAAGTTCGGTACCGAACCGGAACTTTACAGTTCGGGTTCGCTCAACTCTAATTACCACACAACCACTACAAAAGAAGTGTTGCTAGAATACAGAAAGCACTATAATTTATGTAGAAGAATACATACATGTCTGATTGAGACAAAACTAAAAACCAATTACTGAAGTTTTCTTGTTTAAAGTTTAAGTAAACTCTAACAATGAGATTGTCTTATTTCCTCCCTTTCCCTTTGAGGCCTCATACACATGGACGTTTCTTAAAAAATAAACAAACCGTCGGGCCTGACACCAAGGAAAAAAAATCAGCGTTTTTCGGCGTTATGCATCGGCGTTAGTGAGCGTTAGTGAGCTTCGGCGTCAATAGGCGTTTTTTTTTTAAAAAATCATTCCTCTGCTATTTTTTAACCTAAAAATGTTGGCGCCAAAAAACGCCGGTTAACGCCGGTTAACTCCGGTACGCCGTTAGTGAGCACTTTGCGGCGTCTGCGTCAAAAAACGCCAAAACGTTACAGCCTCAGAACACGCAGGCCATGGGTTCTAGTTTCAGCTCACTAACGCCGACGCCATCTACAGCTCAAAAACATTGGCGTTTTTATGGGGCCGTTGACTAACATGGAGAGCTGCACATCCGTGTGTATGAGGCCTTAATCTGTAAAATATGCCATTGGACGTGTTTTTTTTTACATTGTATCTGTTCAAAAGGTAGAAATATTTGCCTATTTATCATGTGAGAATTTCAGAGCTGTCATATACAGTATATTATACAGGGTGGGCCATTTATATGGATACACCTTAATAAAATGGGAATGGTTGGTGATATTAACTTCCTGTTTCTGGCACATTAGTATATGTGAGGGGGGAAACTTTTCAAGATGGGTGGTGACCATGGCGGCCATTTTGAAGTCGGCCATTTTGAATACAACTTTTGTTTTTTCAATAGGAAGAGGGTCATGTGACACATCAAATTTATTGGGAATTTCACAAGAAAAACAATGGTGTGCTTGGTTTTAACATAACTTTATTCTTTCATGAGTTATTTACAAGTTTCTGACCACTTATAAAATGTGTTCAATGTGCTGCCCATTGTGTTGAATTGTCAATGCAACTCTCTTCTCCCACTCTTCACACACTGATAGCAACACCGCAGGAGAAATGCTAGCACAGGCTTCCAGTATCTGTAGTTTCAGGTGCTGCACATCTCGTATCTTCACAGCATATGTTTTTTTATGGTTTTTATGGTCAGTAAAAACCAATACCGGGTGAGCTGCTCTTTCCAGGAGGTACCGCCATTCCTCCAAAGCCGACTTGATGGCCAGCAATTCCCTATCATCGAAATCATAGTTCCAGCAAGATGGTGCACCACCACATTATGGGTGTCAGGTCCGAGCATTCCTAGATGAACAGTTTCCTGGAAAGTGGATTGGTCCTTGTGGGCCAGTTGAATGGCCCCCATGGTCTCCCGATCTGACCCCCTTAGACTTTTATCTTTGGGGTCATCTGAAGGCAATTGTCTATGCTGTGAAGATACGAGATGTGCATCACCTGAAACTATGGATACTGGAAACCTGTGCTAGCATTTCTCCTGCGGTGTTGCTATCAGTGTGTGAAGAGTGGGAGAAGAGGGTTGCATTGACAATCCAACACAATGGGCAGCACATTGAACACATTTTATAAGTGGTCAGAAACTTGTAAATAACTCATGAAAGAATAAAGTTATGTTAAAACCCCAATAAGTTTGATGTGTCACATGACCCTCTTCCTACTGAAAAAACAAAAGTTGGATTCAAAAGGCCGACTTCAAAATGGACGCCATGGTCACCACCCATCTTTAAAAGTTTCCCCCCTCACATATACTATTGTGCCAGAAACAGGAAGTTAATATCACCAACCATTCCCATTGTATTAAGGTGTATCCATATAAATGGCCCACCCTGTACATTCACATTATTATCTGCCCTCAAGGAGCTTGCAATCTAAGGTTCTTAACTTACATTCATACATACACATACTAGGAACAATTTGGACAGGAGACAATTAACCTACCAGCATTTCTTTGGAGTGTGGGAGGAAACCAGAGTACCTGGAGGAAACCCACACAGACACAGGGAGAACATGCAAACCTCAGGCAGGTAGAGTTGTGGTTGGCATTTGAACCAAGGACCTTAGTGCTGCTAGGCGCAAGTGCGAACCACTTTCCTGAAATACCTCAATTAGGAAAATACTGCATTATGACACTAGATGTAGCTGTCAATCATAGGTGTCATGTGGTGCCTGTAGTGTTATTACACAAGGAAAACTTGGTAGTTCCCATTTTCAATCCCTAAACTGTGACAAACAGTGAGAAAGTGAATCTTCATAGCAGGGACTCCAAGCAGCAATACAAATCTGACAGATGTTCAAACCCCTCACTACTGTATCCTAAAAAAAGTGGGATTAGATAGACTTTAACTATTTGTGACCCTTGGAAAGCCCAGATCACATGAATACATACTAAACAGACAGTTAAATGATAAATCTACACCCATGCCAAAGCAATAGTGAATGTGATCTGAGGTATATGGGAAATCAAATGTGTACCTGTCATGTGATCAGTAACCAATCTAAAACAATTAGCTGCACGTCTTTCAGATTAATTCAGCCAAAGATTGAGCCAGGCCCAGTGCACTCACCAGAAATATATGACCTCTTTTCTCAAAGAAGGTCAAAACTCGCTTAAAGTATGTCCAACGAGTGCTCCCTTACTCTATTCAGCTTTAAGGTTTACAGTCGGCTGATTGTATCCTGTACACATGGACGACTGGATCTCACCATATACTTGATAGAACTTCTGTGCTTTAAGAGACTCTGTATAGACCTCACTTGGAAAGCAAAATTTTAGTGTAGTAATATCCAGTTTTATAAAAAACTATATATAAAAATGCACTTACATCAATGTAAAAATAATCTTGCATGTATCAGCATAGAAATGGAAACTGGGGCCAGTTTGCACCCCACCTGTGCTCCAGCAACTGAAAGTGATGTTTCCCTGAAGTCTCCCCTAATGTGTTTTGTCAGCAACGTCTGACGTCATCAGGGGTCACCAACCATCAGCCGACTGAAAACCTAATAGCTGCATATGGGAGCACCTGTTGGTTATACTTTAGGTGAATTTTGACCTTCTTTGAGAAAAGAGGTCATATATTTCTGGTGAGTGTGATGTGCTTCTACTGGGAAAAGAGTAAGAGCACTCATTTGCACTTAGCACTTTATTTGGACTGTATAGTATGGACTTTTTATACGATTGTCTATTGTTTGTTTGATATCACTTGTATTTGTAAGAGAGCTGTCTAGTTTTCATCCCTTTTACTATACAGACAGTGCTACAGGGAGGAATTATAAAGCAATTTATGTATTTCATTAACCTGACCCAAAGGCTCTTTATCTTATTAATCAAAAATCTAGTCAACATTAAAACATCAGCTATTCAAGATCATAATTATCATTAAACAATGAAGCAACTTTTTTGAACATACTGTAACATTCCTGTAAAAGTTAATTCTACTAATTGCATTTTAATAGAGAATCAGGCCATATAGCTCATTTACTTTAAAGCACTCTTTTTATTAACTGCCAAATTCTGGTGTACATTGTAGCACTTAATTGCTGGCTTTTCTACAGTTTTCAGACATTTAATAAATATATTTGTTAACAGCTGAAATGAAAATGAAGGGTTGGGAAATGTTCATACTGCTACAAAAGTATAAGCTTTAATTAGCACACTCATGAGAGCTTGAAGATCTAAGAGGTGTCAGAGCTTTAGGTTAAGCTGATGAATACATTATGCTACCTGTTCAAATGCCAAGACGATTTGAATAAAAACTACCAAGGAATATATTCTTTATAAAAAGTATATCATTTACCTTTTATATAATGAGTTATTGTAAAGCTTCAGTAAATAATGTTTCTGCTTTTTACTAAACTGTAAAACAAACCAGATTGGTTCAGAAAAAGGTACTGGTAAAAAAAAAAAAAACAGAATCAAAAAACCTCAAAGTATAACCTCTATCATCAAAAGCAGCTCTGATTATCAGAGGTTTCTATAACACACACAGACAATTAGAATTTTAAATATTGTACAGTATTGCAATGTGTGAGGTTTTCAGTTGAACTACTGTAAGTTAAAGAGGTTGATTTACTAAAACAGTAGAAACTGATGACTTTAGAAAGTGAATTTTCACTTATTAAAGTGGGGTTCCACCCATTTAAAAGTCAGCAGCTACAAAAAGTGTAGCTGCTGACTTTTAATAAACAGACACTTACCTGTCCCCCGGTCCAGTGATGAGTCAGCCCGATGCCTCGCTCCTCTCCCTCTTCTCTCGGCGGCGCTGGCATGACAACTGTGGGAGCCTGGCTGTGACGAGCCATGCTGTGTGTTCTGTATGGCCGGGTAATCTTCTGAGACCTGTGACATATCCCAGAAGCGGGGAGAGGGGACCTTCCGTCCGGCACCGCGGTGCTAGGGGCGGAAGTGGGAGATGGCTACCTATGAAAATAGGGTACCTACACCCCCCCAAAAAAATGACATGCTAATTGTGGCATGTCAGTGGGTCACCAGCACTTAAAGCAGAAGTTCCACTTTTGGGTGGTACTCTGCTTTAAGCAAGGTAGCTCTGGGTTCATTTTGAACACCTAATCAGCCAGTAAGGCACTGCTGCAGTGTACATGCACAGAAAGAGAGGGTCTGATATTCATCATCCAGGTGAATTTATGTACATATTTGACTAGGAGATTTTTAAAAACCATGATGCACTAAATGACTTGAACTTTAGCTAACAGGCTTTGATGAGAAAATAAAGGGGCTTTTGGTTAACTCTTGTAGGAGAATCCCAGACTGTTTTACAATGTTGTGTCATCTGCAGTATGTTTAGTATTGTAGTAAATCGCCTGCCTGTACTCTTTTTCCCATTAAAACTACCTGCTGGTCAATTTTACAATGTTGTGTTATCTATAGACATAGGCATGCATAGGGGGTGTGCCTGGTGTGCATGGGCACACCCTAATCACTATGTATGGTGCCGATCCCCCCTACTGCACAGGCTTCCCCCACCTTGTTGCCCCCCACCTACCCAGCAGTTCTGCTGGCTTCCCTCCTCTCCTCTCCCCCCAGTTGCTGTGGGGTATGTCTCAGGAAGGAGAGTGGGGTAAGGGGCTATTAAATATGTAATTTACTGGCCCCTTCCTTTTCTAAATGACCACAGTGAACACACTCGCTCACTGTGTCCATTCATAACTTAAGCATGTGTGTAAACTGTGTTTACTATGCTTCAGTTTGTGAATGAACAGGAAGCCACTCAGCACAGAGCACTTCCATGCATTCACTGCCCCGTGCAACTGGGGCTGCAGGGAAAGGCATGTGTGTTTGAGCTTTGGGGTGCACACCCTAATTCAATTGGCTGCACACACCTAAGGCTGTAGACATGAGCCAAACTGTCTTGGGTTTGGTTTAAGCAGGGTTCAACAGCATGAGGGTGGGCACTAGCTCTGAGCAACATGCACCAATGCAAAAATAATTGTTTTAAAAATTTCTTTAACCAAGAGACAGTGGCCATATTGTGTCAATTATGTCACTGATATCCCTACCCCTTTGTTTAGGTAGCGTGGAATCCTGGTCATGCCAGTGGTTTACATTGACACAATGGGTGCAAGCACCTGCAGCTTCCTTATAAGCCAATGACATAGAGAAGCTGTTTTATATAGTAGAAGTAGAAATACCTTGTCTATGAGTTTTGGTTCCAGCCAAACAGGGGGCTGAATGGGCAACAGGTGTTTATCCGAATGCCCTAACAAGCCAAATTTCAGTCTGAACCTAAGTTTCAACTAAACCCACAGCGCATCCCTAATCATCTACAGTATTCTAAAGCCCCATACTCACTATACAATTTTCTGTAGACTTTTGTCTTCAGATTTACCAAAACCATGCAGTGCAAGGTCCTGCCTGATTGCATGCAAATTGAAACTCTTAAGGTTTGACCTCATATTATATGGTTTTGGTAAATCTGAAGACAAAAGTCTACAGAAAATTGTATAGTGTGTATGGGGCTTAAGACTTGAACACCTGCCTAAAACCCCTTTTCTTTAGCACATTTTGGCCAAATCTCTCTTAAGAAAAATACTCTAAGACCCCATACACACTATTCAATTTTCTGCAGATTGTTTCCTTCAGATTTACCAAAACCATATAATATGAGGTCAAACCTTAAGAGTTTCAATGTGTATGGAATCAGGCAGGTCCTTGCACTACATGATTTTGGTAAATCTAAAGACAAAAATCTGCAGAAAATCTAATAGTGTGTATGGGGTCTTAGATCAGCTGTGGTCTCTAAGACCCCATACACACTATTAGATTTTCTGCAGATTTTTCCCTTCAGATTTACCAAAACCATGTAGTGCAAGGGCCTGCCTGATTGCATACAAATTGAAAGGTTTGACCTCATATTAAATGGTTTTGGTAAATCTGAAGGAAAAAATCTGCAGAAAATTCAATAGTGTGTATGGGGTCTTAATTTTTAATAAGGACTTGATAGAAATTGGCAAGCAGTTTTGCATCGTGATAATAGGGACAGCCTTAGCAAACATCTCGCCAATTTCTATCTGCTGGTCAAAGCGGGTCTATTACCATTTAGTGAAAAAGCATGAGTCGCTGCTAACGCTACCTGAAAAAAGACTTTTTTTCCATATGCAATGAATCAGATTGAGGTGTTGCTGCTGTATGAAGCTGAGCTAATTGAATAAGAAAAAAGCCAATTCTATTACAAATATGAGCTGTCAGTGTACTTAGTCAGTGAAAATTGTACAGCACTTACAGCTTTATGGCATCCTCAAAGCATGCTATTTAAAGGATTGTATATTGTTATCATTCCCTCCAAAGCAATGTGAAAACATACTCTTCCTGATGTACAGTATTTTTTGCAGTGGTATGCGTGCATTATGGCAGTGTCCAGCTTCCCATGCTTTTTTTATCTTTTTTTTTACATGAGTTTGCCTCTTAGCCCTAAAAATGGGCAGAATTTGACAATAAGATGTAAACCTCCCCCCATAGACTTCAATGGACCTTACCTTGAGGCTGGGTTTACACTGAGGAATCCAGTGGCTCCCAGCAGCAGTCCAGTGCATCACCTTTCATGGTTTCAGGTCCAATTTCAGCCCATATTTTTGGCTGAATTCAGACCTGAAATGGACCAGAAGATGCACAGGACGCCCCAGAGATGTGTGAACTGGCTGCATAGAGAGCTGGTCACAATCTCCTGACATGCAAATTGGATGCGGAGAAACCAATTCGCACTAGTGTGATCCCAGCTTTAAGTTTGGGTATGCTTTGAACAAGATTTACTGAATCCTTAGTTACTCGAGTCAAAACCAGCTCTTTGAAGAACACTTCTTTTTATTCTGTCGCTTTTCATATTGCCGCTAATGCTTGCACATCTGCTATTCACACACATGTGTTCTGCAATGTGTGTGAATAGCAGATGTGCAAGCATTAACGGCAATATGAAAAGCGACAGAATAAAAAGAAGTGTTCTTCTTTGAAGAACACTTCTTTTTATTCTGTCATCGTAATCGCCGTTATACTTTTCGCTGTCTTATTTTTCTTCACAAGAAGTTTCTTCTTGTGAAGAAAAATAAGACAGCGAAAAGTATAACGGCA
>BLSH010042297.1:715774-730091 GCA_018402905.1 Glandirana rugosa | reverse complement strand
CGTTATTCAGTCTCTCTCGGACGTAGTAAAGGATCGGTCTCTTGTAGGTCGTATTAAATCAATAAAGGAATTATCAGAAAAACA
This sequence comes from Glandirana rugosa, assembly GCA_018402905.1. Taxonomy (NCBI): domain Eukaryota; kingdom Metazoa; phylum Chordata; class Amphibia; order Anura; family Ranidae; genus Glandirana; species Glandirana rugosa. The sequence goes on along the minus strand of BLSH010042297.1, from coordinate 730,007 downwards.
AAGCCCGGACCGGGAAAGATGAGTGACCTAAAGTCAAAAGTTAGTATCTCTGAGTAGTAATCATTGATCTCAACTCGCTTTAAGATCTTCAGGCCCAAGACGACCAAGCCGTCTTGAAGCCCTGTTTCAGGCCCAAGCCCAGGCCTGTCTTGGGTTTGAAACAGGGCCTGGGGCTTGGGGTAACTTTAGTTACCTCTGGGCCTGAAAATCGATGTTTTTCACAACATTTTATCAGGACCTTCCAGGATCTATTTCCCTGTCCCCATTTCTTTGTAGGTCACTTGTCCCACCCTTACCCACATTTCCTTCCTTTTGCAGACCTCTAGGACCTTCCAGGACTATTTTACAACACTTTTTGTAGCTAAAAGTCCGGGTCTCCATTGATTTCAATGGGGTTCGGGGTCCGGGACAAAGTTTGGGTTCTGTCCGGACCCGAACCCGGACTTTGTCCCGAAGTTCTGCCGAACCAGCAGAACCCGGACTTCTAGAATTTCGCTCAACTCTAGTTACTAATGATGAGTCTCTATGATTGAAAACTGAAATCCAGTGAGTAGAAAGGGCCAGGCCCGAAACAAAAAGACTATTAAGGAAATAACTAAATTATGCTGGATGTTCTCTGGCTAGGAAATGATGCAGGCTCTCTCTGACTTATTGCAACTTCTAAAGCACACTATGAGAAGCTCACAATGTGCAATAAAATCAGTGTATGCAATTCCTGTACAGGAGAAGAGCATGTGTAACCATGTTAGGATGAACTTAAGGCTAGAGTTCAGTTTAAACATATAATAAAATGAACACTCACTAACCGAGTAAACCATTGTAAACACTGGTGAGAATTTCCAAGTCTACAAGTAAGCCAAAATTTGTTTTCAATATATATAAAATTCTGTTCCCTTGTAAAGCGAATCCTTGGAATCTCTAGCTCTGATACAGCAATGACAGCATGACTGCACAGTCTTGATAACAAGGTAAATGTAGCCAACTTACAGGCTGCAATTATCCTTAAATGTAAATGATATTCAAATAAGTTGTATGCATATTTAAAGCCTTTTGTATACTGTTCTCATATTTTACTTGAAATGCAAGGTATATTAGTCGACAATATAAAACATTTAGAATTTCCCAACAAAGCAAATAGCATACCAAGTGTAAATAGTTAACACTATAGGCCAATCCACTCAAAACAAATATTTCACTATCAAGTGAACTGTGGTGATATAATTAACTCAAGCTTTTTTGATCATTCAGGGTCTCAAATAAAATCTCTTTACCAAGATTTCCAAGTAAATAACTACTTTGATAATTACACAAGGTAAATGAGTAGGACGTGCTGGGGGATTGACCCATAGGTGGGATAAAATTGATGGTCCATTGGTCCATGGGCTACAAAAGTAACATCTTTACAATACTGTTATGGAAAATAGTGTACTAGCCAGTAAACATTAACAAATGCAAAAGCAAGCATGTGACTCATGCCTCTTGCTTAAACCTGCAAATGTTGCTGCTGTAAATGATTAGTTCTTTGCACAAAGCTAATATTTGGAAAATATTTGAATCGGCCCCTATACTAATAATTATAGGTTAAGTTAGACATAATCTATACATATTTATATTGATTTTAAATATGACTGATTATAGTTATGCTATGTTCACAGTGGCTAGTATTTAAAATGTATTTATATAACAGACTGTTAGAAAACTGTATAGAAAACTGTTATAAACCAGATATATCAAATGAGGTAAAAAGACTCAGATATACAGTGGAACCTTGAATGCTTGTAATCCAAAGCACTCGTATATCAAAGCATGTTTGCCCATAGGAAACAATGTAAACTCAGTTAATTTGTTCCATAGTCACTGCTTGTCTATGCAGTACTGTATGTGGCCAGAAAAAATGGTGGCACTGGTGAGCATCTAAGACGTCGGAATCACTCGAAAATGCTCGGAAAGTGTTTACACTTTAGGTATTTCCGAGGAATTCCGAGTATTTCTGCCCTCCTCCGAGGCTCACCAGTGCCACCACTTCTCTGGCCACATGCGGTATTGCATGCAAAGCTAAATTCTGCTCGTTATACGAGACAACACTTGCAAACCGAGTTAGAATTTTAAAAAAAACTGCTCATATTGCGAAACGCTCGTTAACCACGTTACTTGCAATCTGGGGTTTCTCTGTAGTCTTAAAGAATTTCCTCTGCTCATCATTAATCCAATGGCAACTTTGATAAACAAACGAGCATATGGAGCTTTGCTTAACCATACAATGAATACAGTGCTATTTGTAATCCAATAATGTGCCAAAATTAAACCAATAGTATCACTCTATAATGTCCTTATTCCATTTACAATTAATGTACAAAATGTCCAAACAAAACGTTTTTAGTTTTGTATAGAGTATAGAATGATTCAAATCACTGTCTGGTTTTTGCTGCTATCTGGCACTCTGATGAGATTTTTACCCTTACTTCCTGCCACTGTCACCATGGTTCAACCAAACAGAATGTTAGGGAAAATCCTAACTGCAGTGCAAACAATAATAAGGATTACTTTTTTAATAGAGTAGGAAAGCCTAAAACCAAATCAATTTTTTACTGATGGCTGGTGTACTGATGGTTTCCTGTAGAACATTTCCCGCTACTTTCTGTCTGCTGAAACCATTATTACTTACTGTCTGCTGAAACCATTATCACCATAAAAAAACAGAATAGACAAGGGTGATCTATGTAATTTTGCGTGAACATGTACTGTTGCTTTAGAAAGTGCTGAAAAAAGTAGAATGGAAGTAAGTAAAAAGAGAGATTTTTTTTTTACTTTGACACTTTATTGGAGTGCCAATAGTGCTGTATAAATTGTATTATTAAAGGGGTTGTAAAGTCAGAAGTTTTTTTTTATCTTAATGTATTCTATGCATTAAGATAAAAAAACCTTATGTGTGCAGCAACTCTCCTCCTCATTGGCTGAGACAAAGCAGTGGTGCTATTGGCTCCCGCTGCTGTCAATCAAAGTCAGTTAGCCAATGAGAAAAGAGAGGGGGTGGGGTGGAACCGCAGCTCTGTGTCTGAATGGTTACATGGAGCTGCGATTTGGCTCAGGTGCCCCCATAGCAAGCTGCTTGCTGTGGGGGCACTCAAAGGAAGGAGGAGGTTCTGGGCTGCTCTGTGCAAAAGCAACTGCACAGAGCAGGAAAGTATAGCATGTTTGTTATTTTTATTTAAAAAAAAAACGAGACTTTAAAGTGGTTGTAAACAATTTACAACCACTTTAACCTACAGGTAAGCCTATAATAAGGATTACCTGTAGGTTCCGTGAATATCTCCTAAACCTGCATGGTTTAGGAGATATACACTATACTGGCATGTGCCGACGTCATCGGCACATGCAAAGTAAAGAAACGGGCCATCGTGCGGGAGTGACATCACGCGACTCCGGCCAATCACAGAGTCGGAGTCTGCAGCCCGGAAGGAGGAGGGGTGAAGATGGACATGTCCTGGCGTGGGGACAGCGTGGGCTTCGAATGCAGGTAAGTGACACATAATAGGCTAGGTTTTACTTCCCCTTTAATATAATAGTATAGTATATATAGTATAGTAATAGTTTAGTATAATATATACAGCATGGATGCTGTTTTAATAAGCCTATTTTCATATTCATGAAAGTGTAATACTGATTTAGTTCAGTTTAGACAATGATTATAATCTATATCTACAGCTCCCGGTAAATCACAGCACACTTAATATCACACTATCATAAAATGTATCATATAAAAATAACAGTGGAATAATTATGTGAGAAGAATATTTTACACTCCGGTAGCCCTTGGGCAGTTCAAGTCAATAAAATGATTTAGGCAATGAGCCCCTGATGAGTTGAGGCTGACATAAGTGTCTAAAAGTTAATAGTATCATTCATGAGGGGAACAAGTGACCTCTCCAGCAAGCCTGTAATACCTACTGAATTGATAGACTTTATAGAGCTGATCTTCAGAGGCCAACTGCATAACGACACTGCATGTTATACAGACAGCTGTGTCTCAGTCAGAGGCTAATAAAGCAGCACTAAACTAATCATGAAAAAACCTTTCTTTGCCTCAGGTGAATACACCAGGTCATATGTTGGTGTTATTGTGACACGCTGTTCAGCAGTAAACAGCCCAAATAGAAAAAATAAATGTATCTTACCTGGTTGAGCCTCTTCTGAAACCTTTTCTTTCCTAGCTTTTGGCAGAGGTTACGGTCATTTTCCCTGTCTGAGCCATAGTGGTGGTCGTACTTGTTGTTCTTCTGCAATTTATAAGACAGTCCATTGTTTATAATCTCCCTTTTCTTTTTGGTGAGAGGTGTCTGCTGCTTGGCTTCTCGATCATCTGGCATCAAGGCACCATCTTTCTACAAAGAGACCATAAAAAAGGTGGCATTAGATGTTGTTATATCTGTTGAAAAAAAGTTCTGCTTTGAAGTCAATCAATGATCTCATGGCTATGATAAAACAAGATGCAATTTTCAAGGAAGAGCCCACATTGAAAGCAAAATACATTTTAAATGCACTAACCATTGATAACTAATTTACAAATGAAGGATAAACCTTATGGTTTGTAAAATCAGAACACTGGGAGTCGAAAAGCTGCACCAAAAAGAATATGAAAATGAAAAAAGAAAATGTGGTGCCCTGGTGCCCAACACAATGCCTGTGGGCTGCATCCTTGGCTGTTCCAGCCACCTGAAGCAATGCATTTACAGATGTGTGTTATAAGTGTGCTGCAACGCAACACCACCAATCATCCATTACTATGCCTTGTTTTTATGCAAATTACCACAGTGCAAATTTGTAAAACTGTCCTTAAACTACTTTTAGTTTTAGGGTTTTTTTAAACAAGTGAGTTGCGGTAACTTACACATTTTACCATACATTTCTGCACTGCACAGAACTAAGTGCAGTGCTTTGATGTGCCATTCATTTTAAATGGTACCACAATGCACATGCACAGAACAGTACAACACCACCCTTTCTCAAGTTAACAGGTATTAATGGATTGTATTTACCATGAATAAATGCTAAAATCAAAGAAAGCAAGTCAAGTCACGTGACCAGCCACTATCTATGTGTAAACGTTTACTTCACAAGTCCATGTAAGTGGAAAAATGTGCAAATGTAGCTTATTTTGCAGAGGTACCTGTGGATGGAATGGGTTTGCATAGATGGACGGATTATTATCTGAAGAAGGCTGTAGATATGTTCAATTTGTTTCAGTCTGAATGTAAATTTGGACACATTTTTGGTTAATCAGGGAATTAGAATGAAATAATAATGAATTTCATTGAAATTTGTTGAAATTAATTTTGTTTATTCATATTCTAACGAATTCCAAATTTTCAGAACGATTCAAATGCAGATCAGTCAAAAAATGATCGACCGATTTGAATTCTGTGTGAAGAATAGCTGGTTGTTAAGGAGTTGAAATGTAAACAAAGGAAAGCCGGCAATAGAAAATAAAAAAAACACAGTGTGGGGTCCCCCCCAATCCATACCCCAATCCATACCAGGCCTTTCAGGTCTGTTGTAGATTTTAAGGGAACCCCACTTCAATTTTTTTTTAAAAAATGGTGTGAGGCCCCCCAAAATGCATACCAGACCCTTATCTGAGCATGTAGCCTGGCAGTCCAGGAAAGGGGGGTGAGGGAGCACCCCACCTCCTGAGCAATACCAGGCCATGTGCCCTCAACATGGGAGGGTGCTTTGGGGCAGGGGGGCTCTGGTCACCGACCGGGGCATGCTGGGTTGATGACATCACAAAGGGGTGGGGTCACCTGCTGACATCATTGGGTGACTCTGCTCCTTAGCAGAGCAGGCAGTCGGCAGGAAGCCTTTGAAGAGGCTGAACATTTTTTTTTCTTTTTTTGGGTCTGGCGGTGCGGCGGGCATTGTGATTGATGATGGATCTAAACCAGAGCATATTGTATTTTATTTTTTAATAAAGGAATTGTCAAAAACTTGCATACCATCTTTATTTACTTTTTACACTTTTTTATGAATGGGCAGGGGTACTATGTACCTCAAACTCATTTACATGGGGGGGTGGGAGCTGGGGTCTCCCCTGCTAAAAGGGCCTTCCAGATTCCAATGAGCCCCCCAGCCTCAGACCTCCACAAGCACCGCTCAGAGTTGTGGGGAAGAGGCCATTGTCCCCATTAACATGGGACAAGGTGCTTTGGTGCGGGGGGCAAGTGGCCTAGTATCATTCAGGAGGGGGGGGCACTCACTTGCCCCCCCCTTCCTAACCTGCCAGGCTGCATCCTCGGATAAGGCATTGGCATGGCTTGAGTGGACCCCACATTGTTTTTTTTCTGTATTTTCTATTGCCAGCATTGTTTTGTCTACATTTCAGCTCTCAGCGGGGAAGCCAGCTGACAGATGATGAGTCATCAGTTGTTAAGGACGCGGTGGCCGGCTTCCTAGCTCGGTCCTTAACAACCAGCTATTCTTAACACAGAATTTGAATTGGTCGATCATTATTAAACAATCCAAATTTCAATCATTCCAAAAATGTGGAATTTGTTAGAGAATTAATAAATGCAATTAAATGAAATGAAACTAAACCAATTCCCAAAGGATCAACAAAATGAAATTTGTAACATTATAAATCTATCCGCATCTAAACAAAACAAATGTTTCCATTCTGCAGATGACTAGAAGGTTGTCATAATGAAAAAAAAACTTTTATTATCATTAATAACGTATTTCATGAAAACAAGTCCTTTTAGGGCCTAACACAAGTTCTTTCCAGTTGGGTGCAGAGCTGTCAGAGGGAAAAGCTTGTCTGTATGTGGCTGGCATGATAGCCTGTATTACATTGTGTAAATATATTTGTAAAAAAATGCATTAATGATGCTAATATAAATGTTTTCACATTACGACAACCTTTATCCAATAATTTTTCTTTGGCAGTCAGTGATTTTGCCAAACGCATGATTATTCTTCACCATCCTGATGTCCATCAAGTGGACCTAGGACTGGACCCCCAAGCACAAAAGCGACTATCTTTTACTCTGTGGAAATAGTTATATTCTCTACAAACATATAACTGAGGGTGTGTACACCATTAGCCTATATTTATCACAACCTCAGCAGATCTAAGTAATGCCATCCTTCCACTTCATATATCTTGCTGTTATGTAACCCCTACAAACTACTGTTCTCTCACTTTCTTTTTTCTTCTAGTATTTCCAGAGACCTTTCTTTTTTTTTTATTCAGGGAACCACATGACCAAGACAATTAACTAAAAAATAATCAATTAATATCAAGTGGAAAAAAACAAATAAGCCGACATCCTGCATCAAGTAACCAAAATATACATCACATGATTACTATTAGTATGGGAACCATATTTATGTGCAATACTGAGGCTTGATTATAGCAAAAGATATCAATCATGATCCATATTAAGACCATTAGGATGTAAACTCACTAGCTTGTGGGTCCACCACACTTCCCTGTTCTACAGGGAGAAGATCCAATCACCTCCTATCTTCTGTTGGATTAATTAGTATACTATGTAGGTATGTGTGTATGTGCAGATATAAGATACATACTATATATATATATATATATATATATATATATATATATTTATTTACTTGTATCTCTTTTAACTGCCAAAGGATTTGTATTTCTGTACATCAACTCCTAAAATGTACAGGGTCCTGCCAGAGAGTGCAGCCGGATTTGATTTGACTTTATTTATTTTTTCTTCTAAGGTTAAGCAACACAGGTGGTTCATCTCTCTGCCCACAGCCTATGATCGAAGCATCAGCAAAGTGGTAGATTGCTTTTTTGTGGCTAAGCAGCCACTGTAAGGAATTCAGGAGGTGATCCTGCCATCTGAATGTCTGGTGTTTTTCTTTTGCTAGTTTTTCTTTTTGCTTAATGGCAATTTACAATGAGGCTAATGCAATGCAAATACAAGTAATTCCCGTGCAGCACCATTGACTTGACTGGCTGAGTCTGACATGAGGTGGCGTCTATCAACTCAACATGCCACTATGGAAAGCATTAGGTCATGACATTTGAACAGCCTCCTACAGTAGTATTTTAAACTTTAAATAGATGGTCAGAAAGGTGTAAAACTGCTCAATGTTTCATTTATAAGATTAGAATTCAGTTTTAGACTCCAGGTTTCCTATTGGGGTGTGAAATTAGCAGCCAAAGTCAAACCCAGGTAAAGAATTGCGATTAAGAGATTAAGAGTGTGGGATAATCAGGGAGGAGAGAAAGTAGACATAATCAATGGGAAAGCCAAGAAGAGCAGAGATGAGTACCCTCATATTTAATATTTTAGGTAAATTTAGTTCTTTTTGGCTTCTCTGTAATCATCGGAGCAGCTAGAAATTGGTTTTTGCCTGTTCTGAATCTCACAGGCTGCAGGTTAATTGTTTCCCCCTTCATTTTAGATATTTGCAGAACATAGTAAGATTGAAAGTCAAATTAGCAGCCTAAATATTTATTGTGCTTCAGCCAATCCATGGGGTGGTGTGTCCAGGTGGCTGTAGGGGCATTTAAATAGTCTGAGCTGCAGCATAGCTGGAGAGCTAAGGATCTGGTCTGCAGAATTCACTGAAAAGTGCCCGGTGGAAGCTGAAAGATACATACAGTATCTAACAAAAATAAGTACACCCCTCACATTTTTGTAAATATTTTATTATATCTTTTCATGTGACAACACTGAAGAAATGACATTTTGCTACAATGTAATGTGCTCATCATCATATCCAGAGGTTGTCTTTGGGAAATGGACGTATGAATGCTGCCAGCATTGCTGCAGAGGTTGAAGGGTGGAGGGTCAGCCTGTCAATGCTCAAACCATACACTGCACACTGCATCAAATAGGTCTACATGGCTGTCGTCCAAGAGGGAAGCCTCTTCTAAAGATGATGCACAAGAAAGCCCACAAACAGTTTGCTGAAGACAAGCAGACTAAGGACATGGATTACTGGAACCATGTCCTGTGGTCTAATGAGACCAAGATAAAACTATTTGGTTCAGATGGTGTCAAACGTGTGTGGTGGCAACCAGGTGAGGAGTACAAACACAAGTGTGTCTTGCCTACAGTCAAGCATTGTGGTGGGAGTGTCATGGTCTGGGGCTGCCGGCACTGGGGAGCTACAGTTCATTGAGGGAATCATGAATGCCAACATGTACTGTGTCATACTGAAGCAGAGCATGATCCCCTCCCTTCAGGGACAGGGTCGCAGGGCAGTATTCAAACATAATAATGACCCCAAACACATCTCCAAGATGACCACTGCCTTGATAAAGAAGCTGAGGGTAAAGGTGATGGACTGGCCAAGCATGTCTCCAGACCTAAACCCTATTGAGCATCTGTGGGACATCCTCAAATGGAAGGTGGAGGAGAGCAAGGTCTCTAATATCCAGCAGCTCTGTGATGCTGTCATGGAGGAGTGGAAGAGGACTCCGGTGGCAAGCTGTGAAGTTCTGGTGAACTCCATACCCAAAAGGGTTAAGGCAGTGCTGGAAAATAATGGTGGGCACACAATATATTGACACTTTCGGTCCAATTTGGACATTTTCACTTAGGGGTGTACTCACTTTTGTTGTCAGCAGTTTAATGGCTGTGTGTTGAGTTATTTTGAGGGGACAGCACATTTACACTGTTATTCAAGCTGTACACTCACTACTTTACACTACAGCAAAGTGTCATTTCTTCAGTGTTGTCACATGAAAATATATAATAAAATATACAAAAATGTGAGGATTGTTCTCACTTTTGTGAGATACTGTATCTGTTCTGTGGCATTGTGAGCATTAACCTCTCCCTCACTAAAGAATGTTCAGTGTATACTGGAAGAAGGCATCCAGCTATTCTTTGGCATGTTAAGAACAGACCTAAACTTCAGGTCCTGATGACTGAGTGCTGGTATTCTGTGGGTGAGAGCACCAGTGGTGATTCTGACTGAGGCAGCTCCCGCAAGGACCCAGTCTGCCTACCTTATTTTGTTACTGGCATAAAAACTGTTCAGAGAAGCATAGCTTAGTAAAGAGTCTATGGACTGTTGCTGTGCATGGCTACCTCTACACTAATCTTGAGAAAGAACCAGTTCATTACAATGGCTACTTTGAGGGTAACACTATAGGTAAAAAAAAGAGAAAGGGGAATAGTGAAGGAAAAGTAGGGTAGGCACCGCACCCATAGATCACCCAAAGATCACAATGTATAAACATTATCAAAGAGATGTGGGATAGTCTAACAGTAAACAAATGAATACATATGGGGGAAGTCTTTTGAATGTCTGAAACAAACCCATGTAAACCACATGACAATAAAGGTCAATGTTTCTTTTTCACTGGAAAGCATCTATTCCATTTGGTTATGGAGTCTATCTCAAGCAATAAAAACATAACTAACTACAATTGGTGTTTTTATTTGCCTGAGGTCCAGCTTAAACCATATATTTTGTTGTCACAGCCTTAACATTGTAACATAAAAACAACCCATACAAAGCAAAGAAACTAAAACACAGCACATACAAAATAGCAGTTCTGAACAGCCACACTGAATTGCACAGTTGCAACAAAGAAGGCAGGCTAAAAAAAAAAAGGTATTTTTTTCACTTCAGTGTCTAGTCTTGTACTTATGTACAAAAATTACATATATGCCAAAATACTTAAATGCTTAAAGAAAAAAAAATGACACTTACACCAAAATTCTTAAATGTTTAAATAAGAACAATTGCTGAAATATAAGTCCACACTCCACATAAAAACACTGTCTCAGGGGTTCTTTTACTGTCAAAATTCTTTACACAGACATTCTCAATGGTATTGTACACTAAGCAATAATATGCTGATTGGCTGAGTTGGCTGGGCCTTGAAAATCAGACAGCAGTAATGCTTGGAGCATAAATGGCTGAATTCATTAGACATTATAGTTCTGGGCAGAAGGCAGATTTGGGAACATGATTTGAAAGAGGCTGTCAGGTCAGATCAACAGGGTTGGCAACAACAAGCAAAGTAGTCCTTCATCTGATCTGGGGATAAGGGAAATGTCTCCATCATTATTCTTTTTATATGAATGTTTAAAAACAGGTTTCTGTTTATGAATTTATAACACTCTCTGGACTCATAAAATGTTAGAATATATCATTCATAGTTGTGCTATCACAGTGTAATTTTAATATATAATGTATTTCACTCCTGTCATATAAATTTGAACAAATTTACATTTGGAATGCTACTTAAAGAAAGGGTTTTATGGGGAGCTTATGCCTTCTTTATGTACTGTATGTCTTCACATTTCAGAACTCTATTGCTTTCCAAAGAAAACACCTTTTATATAACATTTAAGCCTTAAATGGCTATTTGATAATTCTCCTTTTATGTGGCCTGAAAGCACAGGAATGCTATATAATTGAAATCATACTAAATTAAAAAAAAAAAAGGATATACTGCATGTTATCATCTGTTTTGTATCTAGGTTTCAATGACTGGCATTTTAAAATAAAGAAAGAAAGAACCAGATATTCTTTATTAACATTGGAGTAATGTCACAACCTAAAAGACCTTGGGTTGACTTACTAAAGGCAAATATACTGTGCATTGCAAGTGAACTGCATTTGCAATTGCCCCAGAGCTTATTAAGTGAAGTAAACTTTGCTTTGCAAATAATACCCAATCACATGCAAGGGAAGTTAAAAAAACAGCATTTTTGCATGCCCATGAATGGATGGTAGAAATTAGCAGAGCTTCCCCTCATTTACTAAGATCTAGAGCAACTGCACTTGCAATGCACAGTATATTTGTTTATATTTTAAGCTATGATATTTGATGATATGATATTTATTATCAGTTACGATATGAACAAGTAACTGCCTGGCTTTTCTGCCTATAAAATGTTTATTCTGTTGACGCACAAACATTGTCATTGGGCTTCCCATCCAAATCTCTTCTATATTTTATTTTTAAGGTCATTCTATGTTTTCACCATATGTCATTTGTCATATAACACAAATGCACCCGCCTACTTTTAAATAACTGTATTAAAGTGGTCCTAGTATATTTTTAATTGTAAGGGTATGCATGGTAAATAATGGGGTTGATTTACTAAAGGAAAATATACTGTGCACTGCAAGTGCACTTGCTCCAGAGCTTAGTAAATGAAGCAAAACTTCACTTTGCAAAGAATATTCAATCTTGCAAGGAAAATAAAAAAACAGCATTTTTGTATGTACACGATTGGATGATAGAAACCACCAGAGCTCCCCCTCAGATCTAGAGCAAATGCACTTGCAGTGCACTGTATATTTGCCTTTAGTAAATCAGCCTCCCTGTGTTTTAATATCACACACATCAAACAACTCCTCCAGCAGCAAAACCTAGAATACCACCATATCTGTGCAAGTAGGAGTAAGAATTAAGAACATGATTCAATGTAGGTCAGAGAGCAAAAATATTTACATTTTTTTTCTACTATTGCATGAAATCGGCTGAGATGTGCTTTCGATTGTTACCAATGGGGTATGTGACTCCTGTTAGAACACACAAGATTCAGTCAGATATCTCACCACTATGTTGGAGAGGATGTTATATCCCAGGAGCTTTTGTCCATGTATGGTGGTATTTCCTAAAAATACAATTATTTGAGAGGAAATTGTGTATAATGTCCAAAATATTACAGGCTCAGGTAGATCCATGGATCTGTGGAGATACTTGTTCCACAACACAGATAAGTTGTCGGTATGATATAAGAACTCAACTCCTCCCTATCTCATCAGCGCAGCTAAAGGGCTTATCCCAAAATTTTGGCGTGTGCAAAGGATTGGATTTTGAAGATTGATCAGATATGCCTTATAGAAGACCTTCATTTGTGTGATTTTGAAGATTGATCAGATATGCCTTATAGAAGACTTACTTTATTTGTGTGAAGATACTCTAGATACATTTACTGAAGCTTGAAAAGAATGGCTGATATTTAACCTCCCTGGCGGTATTCCCGAGTGTGGCTCGGGGTGGAATTTCAGTACCATTAGCGGTAACCCCGAGCCACACTAGGGATTGCATCACTGGATCCAAGGCAGCGTTACTCACCTTGTCCCCTGGATCTAGCGATGTCCCCCGCCGTGTCTGTGGGCTGTGTCCTCCGCCCGATGCCTCTGTGTGCCGGGCTCCGTTCCCTGCAAGCATTGCACCGCATGGAGGCGGAGACCGGCGGCAAATTCAAATACACAGTATACATACAGTACACTGTAATCTATAAGATTACATTACTGTATGAAATCATTTCACATCCCCTTTGTCCCTAGTGTTTTGCCCAGTGCCCTGCATGCACTTTTATATTATATATGCCATTCTTTCTGCCTGGAAACTTGAGAATGTCCATGGCAACGAAAAAGTGTCCCTTTATGTCAAAAGTGTTTTTTGATCAGCTAGAAAACAGCGATAGTAAATAAGAATCATTTGCAGAATTGAGTGATACTGATTTTTGGGGAAATGTATCATCAGACACTGAAAGTGACGACAACGACAATTCTGCAACTGAGCAAATTTCAGTGTTTTTTGTTTGATTACATTATTGAATACATTTTATTACTATTATGTTATTATTTTTGATAATTATTTTTAGTTATTTATTATATTATAATTTATGATTTCATGTTTCAAACTATATCATACCCGGGATTTCTACTAAACTCTTGTTTGGACTGATTTAAGTGAGCTATTCCTAAGAATTACAAGTCTACAATATAAAACACCAAATTTCCATGCAAAATAATGTACCACTTTCAACACCAAAATTCTGAAATAATCATACCGCCAGGGAGGTTAAAAGTCGAAGAGATGTTTTGATTCATTAAGACAAAAAGAGGGACCAGAAAGCTAAGCCCAAGAGAAAAGAAAGAACAAGCTATGGCTATAAAAGAGTGTGGAATTGCGGTATTCAGTTTGATAAGACCTCAATGATTGATCAAGTTTGAAAGTGATTCTGTAGTTAACAATAAGAGGTATTTTGTGGAAATACAAAAGTAGGGATGGAAGTGACTGTTTTACTCGGTGGGTTAAGTAGAAGGTTAATTAGAAGCCACTGTGATAAAGAGATCAAACCACTTTTTATTAGTATTTTTTGATTTTTTTGTATTATTTATATTTTTTCATGCCTTTATTTTTTTTTTGTTTGTTTGTTTTTTTGTAATTATGGGGGGGGGGGGGGGCAATGCTTATGTAGGAAAA
>BLSH010042297.1:684441-710696 GCA_018402905.1 Glandirana rugosa | reverse complement strand
GGGTGGTGGGTGGGTCGTTAGTAGTCGGTGGGTGGTGGGTGGGTCGGTAGGTGGGGGGTGGGTAGGAGTGAGTTAGGTAGGAGTGGGTGGGTGGGTAGGTAGGTAGGTACGAGTGGGTAGGTAGGTAGGTCGGTACGTACGAGTAGGTGGGTCGGCACGAGTGGGTAGGTCGGTACGTACGAGTAGGTGGGTCGGCAGGGGGGTGGATGGCTGGGTGGGTGGTGGGTGGCTGATGATTGCTGGGTGGGTGGTGGGTGGCTGATGGTGGCTGGGGGGTGGTGGGTGGGTGGTAAATAGATGGTGGGGGGAGTATTTTGTGACCTGGCAGCGCTGTGGGCATTATACATCGCCCACAGCGCTGCAGCACCACCTCTCTCCCCCCTCTCTCCTCTCACACTGCACCGATCGGTGCGGAGAGGAGAGAGAAGCCGGTGCTTCCGCCGGCTTGTTTATATGTGATCGCGCCGTCATTTGACGGCGCGATCACGTGGTGAAAGGCCGCGCACAGCGGCCATTCACCACGATCCGTGATCAGTCGGGTCCCCCGGACCCGACGGTCACGGATGTTCCCGTGTGCGCGCCCCAGGGGGCGCGCGGGAAGCGCGATTCTGGGAGGACGTCAATAGACGTCCTCCCAGAATTAAGCAACCGCCCTGTAGACGTCAATTGTCTATGGGGCGGTTGTTAAGTGGTTAATGCACTTGAGGGCCTTTTTTTCCCCATTTTCATAGTGAATTGTATGAGGTAGGTCTCCAGGTTTTCCTTAAAGTATCTGTGAACAAATACCTTGTAAAACAACCCATTCAGTTTAAAGTAGAAATGCAAGGCAAAAAAAATTGTGTGTGTGTGTGTGTGTATATATATATATAGTAAAAATGTTTGCCTTTATATGAACTTTAATGGCATCCCAGTCTAATGCCTCGTACACATGGGATGACGATCGTACGTACGATCGTCTCAATTCGTATGTTGCATAATGTAACTTGCATACTGACTGCACTACACGATCTACGAGCACAGAAAGAATGTTCAGGTGCATGTAATTAGCATCCGGCCATTCCTGACTTTGGAGCATGCGTGTTTTGCACAATACAACTTATTGTACCAACTGCTCTGTACACATGATACAACGGTCGTACGAGCGCTTGTTGGTACGACCAAGTTTTCTAGTTTGCTCATACAACTCCCTTGTAAGACCGTCGTATGTTCGGCTGTTCTAATCGCACATACGAACGATCGATATCGCATACAACGGTCCTTAGTACGACCTGTTGTATACGATCATCGTCCCGTGTGTACGACACTTTAGTCCGTAGGGTTCAATATTGAGTTGGCCAACCCTTTGTAGCAATAACAGCTTCAACTTTTCTGGGAAAGCTGTCCACAAGGTTTAGGAGTGTGTCTATGGGAATGTTTGACCATTCTCCCAGAAGTGCACTGATGTTGGACAAATAAGGCCTGGCTCGCAGTCTCTGGCATAATTCATCCCAAAGGTGTTCTAACTGAGGTCGAGGTCAGGACTCTGTGCAGGCCAGTCAAGTTCCTCCTCTCCAAACTCACGCATCCATGTCTTTATGGACTGGTCTAAAGCATTTGGTGGAGGGGGGTTATGATGTGGGGTTGTTTTTCAGGGATTGGGCTTGGCCTCTTAGTTCCAGTGAAGAGAATTCTTAAAGCTTTTGTTAACCTAAAAAAAACTAAAATGGATCCTGCTCCTTTAAAGCATGTTATACAGTACAGTGCTTGTGCTGTGTAATTTGGCCCCCCTGTTACACCTTAAATACCTGTCTGATCCTGTCAGTTTCTACCCTTCCCTCTGTAAACTGACCACGGTATATCATGACTGCTGAGCCCTGACACCGTGGTCAGTTTACGTGCCTCCCTCATCTGCAGCCCTGCTCTCTGTCTCCTGTGTCCTCCTGTGTCTCCCCCCCAACCCTGCTTGTCAGCTCATACCAATCCCGCCCCTTCACCTCTTGCTGCTGGAATACCTTTAGACAATACACACAATCCACTCTGTTATAAAGCCTCCTATGCTGCTCCTATGCTGCAGTGTACGTCTATTTCTACCTGAATTCACAGAGCCAATTGCTGGTCTCTACTCAAAGCACCCCTCCTCCCCAGCTGACATCTCAGCTCTCTCCTCCTATCCTCCCCTCCTTCCAACTGACGACAATGGGGGAATCTCTGCCCCTCCCACTCTAGCTGTCAGATTGGGAGAGGGAGCCTTGAGGAGTCACGTGACTGATGATCAGCGCTGTGAATTCAGGTAGAAATAGGCATATTTTCTACAAAGAACATGTGCTGCAGCATAGGAGGCTTTATAACAGAAGGGATTGTGTGTAGTCTATAAATTGGCTAAACAACCACTTTAAGGTGTCAGCATACCAAGACATTTTGGACAATTTCATGCTCCCAAATTTGTGGGAACATTTTGGGAATGACCCCTTTTTATTCCAACATGACTGCACACAGTGCACAAAGCAAAGTCCATAAAGGTCCATAAAGGCTTATATCTGGGTTGTTCAGGGGCAACCTTTGGTAGACCCCTTAGTTGGGGTGTGCTAAATGAGGGGAGAGCCTAGTTGACACTATGTATTAGTTCACCAAAAGATCTAAATCTCTGTACCCTCTACAATAGCTCATAGGTCCACGTCGCTAAAGACATAGAGTTGAGGCCAATGCACCCTTCTCATTTAAAAATAAAGAGCCACTTAAAAATATTAAACAATGAACTCAATTATATCTACAAGACATATAGCAGTGCTTAAACAAACAGTTAAGAAATGACTATAAATAACACCCAGTGATAAGTGACAGTAGTCCAAGATAGCATATTTATGATATCAAGAGTTCATGAGAAAAGATGTCCACTCCCAGGAGGTCCAATTAGATATGATATCTTAATGCAGGATTTCATACACTACACACCAAGTGATCATGCAGGTGCCCGACTTTCCCCATTCTCATGCTCAGGCGAGTGCGCTTATTTGTTGCTCTCCAGCACTAGCAGTCACAGGACATGATAGCATTCCATTCACCTCACGCAGTTAATCACATGTAAGTGAAAGACAGAGGCTGAGACATAATGTGATACTGTATAAAATCCTTTTATTTCATCCCCAGTACACACACAATTCCCTCCCCTGTAAAATCCGCTCTTACCAGATTGCCAATAGATAGCGCATAAATGGAATGCCGACGCCGCCAGTCTCAGAGGCTTTTCAGGCACCGTGACAGCCTCCACCTCTCCTCCGTCCAGCGGGGAGAAGGAGGAACGTAGCATCTCCTACGAAGTGTTGCCATACAGTCCAATCATGACGCGTTTCTTCATACAGACTTCCACTCCA
Source organism: Glandirana rugosa (assembly GCA_018402905.1). Lineage (NCBI taxonomy): Eukaryota > Metazoa > Chordata > Amphibia > Anura > Ranidae > Glandirana > Glandirana rugosa. The sequence goes on along the minus strand of BLSH010042297.1, from coordinate 707,346 downwards.
CTTCCACTCACCCAGCCATTGAGCAATGGAAATTTTGATGAATTGTGTTAGCTGTTTTACAAAATTCATTTGCTGTAACGTTTGCATTGTATTTGCATTGTATTCCAATAAATCTTTGTATCATATGCTTACCATATTTCTTTTCATCCATAGTCAGCTCCAAATAAGTCTCCTGAGGAAGCCCCAGATGTGGGTGAAACATGTAGAGCCTGGTTTAGCTGACAATTTATATATTTTCCATATTAAGATATTGTAATATTTTTATTGATAACAACTTTAATGTCTGTAAAAATATGAGATTTTTTTATCTAATGGATTTGTCTGAATATATTGGCACCTTTAAAGTCCTTTGAGCCATATAGGGTTCATCTAAAAATTTTGCTGTAGTTCTAGTTTAAATACGGATGTGGTGGCATTTGCCCCCCCCCCCCCCCTTTGCTCATTTATACAAAAACAGACTTCCACTGGTGATTCTGATAGTTATCTATACAAATAATTTTATCCGAAGGTGATAAACTGCCCTTATTCTGTATGCCTGTACCAGACTTAATTTTGTTTCTGTATCTTTTTTCCATCTAGATCATACTGTTCTCTGTTGTTTTTCATCATCTGTATGTAGTCTAATCTAATAAATATTTTACAAAAAAACCCACAATGTTTTCCTTTCTAGAGTCAATTGCTTTAAGCCTAATTCCACCCCCCACACCATATGCTCCCCCCTCCCCCACATTATGATATGATACTGATTTCTGCAGAAGTACCCCAGAAGGTGGGTCCCAGAGGCAGCTCTAGGCTTTGTGAGGCCTTAGGCAAAACTTAGACATGAGGCCCCACTCACAGCCATAATGGGAAAAATAATTCAAGCAATAAAACAATTTACTTTATAAATTGCATATATTAAGAGCTTTAAAGTGCTGGTGTCAGTACTCTCCATCTTGGTGCTGGTGCCAGTGTCAAGTTAGGTGGTTGCGAGGCCCCTGTGAGTGCGAGACCTTAGGCAACCGCCTAATTTGCCTAATTAGAGATCTGCCTCTGGTGGGTCCTAAATGTCCTGGCTTCACAGGAAGTGGGTTAAGTGACTGTAGGTGTCATTCAGCATGGAAGGCAACTGGTGCTGGAACAGAGTGGTGTATCTACGGGAGGTGTTTTACAAGAGGAGATGAATATTGCAGCAAGAGCTGTTTGTTTATTGTATTCCATGCTAGGCAATAGAATCTTTATTTTTTTCATAAATGAAATTGGTTTTCAAAGCATAAGGATGTCACAACTGTACCACAAATCTTCATAAAGTCAGTGGCTGAATGTCCCCAAAGACCCAGTACTGGCATCAAGGGCAGGGCCAGTACTAGGGTGGGCGGGAGGGGCAGCTGCCCTTTGTGGAATAATTTACTGTGGGAGGAGAGTGCAGTTTGCGGGGAGCAAGTGTAAATATTCACCAGCACACCAAGGATCACCGTCCAAAAGTTCTTTATTCAAAGAGAGATCGCATCACAGAAAGTGCAATGTTTTGGAGCCACGCAGGACCCCATCACATGCCCGATGAAGGGGTCCTGCATGGCTCCGAAACGTTGCACTTTCTGTGATGTGATCACTCTTTGAATAAGGAACTTTTGGACGGTGATCCTTGGTGTGCTGGCAAATATTTACACTTGCTCCACTCTCCTGTCACTCAGGGAATAGTACAGTGCACTGTGCAGGCAAGTGGTTGGTGTAGTGCTCTCTATCTTCTGTGTTATATTTGGCAGCCTATTCAGAGCTGGGCAGGGTTGTACCCGACAAACTGCACTCTCTGCCCTCCTGAACCTTATTCACCCCCTTGATGTATTTAAAGGTTTCAATCATGTCTTCCTTCTTTCCTCCAGACTGTACATATTAACTTCCTGAAGTCGCTCTTCATGTGTTTTTTCTCCCAGACCTTTCACCATTTTTGTTACCCGTCTCTGAACTCATTCTATCTTATCAATATCTTTTTGTAAGTGAGGTCTCCAGAACTGGACACAGTATTCTAATTGAGGTCTCACTAAAGATCTATATAGAGGAATCAGAACCTCCTTCCTCCTGCTGGTGATCCCTCTACTGATACATCCCAGAATTATATTTGCTTTTCCCATTGCCTGGTCACATTGTTTGCTCATTTCATCTGAAATAAGCACCCCCAAATCATTTTCTTCTGTAGTGCTGGCTAACACTGTACCCCCAATGCTGTACTCTCTAAGGGGATTTGTTTTCCTTAGATGCATTATTTTACATTTATAAATATTGAACTGCAGTCTCCACTGCTTTGACCAATCTTCCAGCAATGCCAAATCATGTTCCATGTTACAGACACCTCCAGGGATATCAACCCAATTACACACTTTTGTATCATCAGCAAAGAGACATAGATTGCACAACAAACCTTTAGTTATATCACTTACATATAGGTTAAATAGAACAGGACCCAGTACAGAGCATTGTGGTACCCAACTAGTGACTGGTCTCTGTTCTGAGTGAACCTCATTTACAACCACACTCTGGGATCTATCCTTTAGCCAACTGCATATCTACTGAACCACCCAAGGGTTAAGTCCCAGCTTGTACAACTTTTGTATTAGATCATTATGTGGAACTGTATCAAACGCCTTGCTGAAATCAAGATACGCTATGTCCACAGTACCACCCTGATCCAAAACACTGGTAATAAAGTCAAAATATTCAATTAGATTTGTCTGGCACGATCTGCCCTCAGTAAAGCCATGCTGCTTTGGGTCCAGCAAGCTGTATATTTTTATGTGATCAATGATCCTTCTTTTCAGGAGTGATTCCATTACCTTGACTAGAATTGATGTTAAACTCACTGGCCTGTAATTGCCAGCTTCTACCTAGCTGCCCTTCTTGTGGATAGGTACAAAATTAGCTATCCGCCAATCATGGGGAACTTCTCCTGTTAGAAGAGATTTATTTAAAAGATTTGTTAATGGTCCAACAACTATATCGCAAAGTTCTCTTAGAACTCTGGGATGAATACCATCAGGGCCCATTGCTTTATTAAGCTTTAACCGAGCCAGTTCCTCAGCTACCTCTGTCTCCAGAAATCCTAGAAATGAACCATCATTACTAGAACCAATTCGATTCCCTAACTTGTTATGATTAGTGCAGTCTGTTTCTGAGAAGGCTAAACAGAAGTAATTGTTTAAATGGTTTGCTACATCCTGGTCTCCCTCAACATATGTGTTGTGCCCAGTTTTCATTTTAGTGATCCTCTTGTATGTTTTCCTTCTATCACTAATGTACCTAAAAAAAGGTTTTATCTCCTTCCTTAATAGACTTACCAATTTCCTCCTCTTTCTGTGCTTTTGCAGCACTGATAATGTGTTTGGCCTCCCTATTTTTATACTCCTCTCTGTCAGCTGCACCTCCTGTTTCCTTGAATCTTCTATATGCCATTTTTTTCCCCTTTACTAGCCTACTTACCTCTTTGGTGAACCATATTGTTTTTTTCTTCCGTTATTTTATTTTTATTAACTTGCCTGACATATAATCTAGTTGCCCCCACGATGGTAGACTTTAATAGTGTCCACTGATTACTTACTCCTGTCATTTTACTCCAACCTTTCAGTTCATTTTTTAGAAGTTTACCCATTTCAGCAAAATTTGTCCTTTTAAAATCTAAAACTTTTGTTTTTGTATATGATTTTTCAGTTCTTGTTTTAATATCAAACCAAAGACATTGGTGATCACTAGAACCCAAATTCTCCCCCACCTCAACATCAGACAGTTGATACCCATTTGTCAGTACTAGGTCAAGAATATGATCACCTTGGGTTGGGTTTTTACCAACTGTTTTAGAGAAACCCCATTCAGTGCTTCCATTACATCCCTGCTCCTGCTTGTAATAGCAGTTTGAGAATTCCAGTTAATGTCAAAACCTCTCCCTTCATTGCCATTTGAGTTATCTCATCAATCAACAAGTTATCATAATCTTCACTCTGTCCTGGGGGTCTGTATACTATTCCAATTCTAAGGGAAGATCCCTCCCTGGTTGGAAGGCAGACCCAGAGGGTTTCAAGTATTTCATTTGTCTTTTGAATTAATGTTAGTTTTATGCCATTTTTAACATATATGGCAACTCCACCTCCCCTCTTCCTTACTCTGTCATTCCTGTATAGTGTGTACCCTGGTATAGTTATTTCCCAGTCATTTGAATCCTTGAACCATGTCTCTGTAATTGCAACAAGGTCCAAGTTGTCCCTAGACATAAGAGCTGTCAATTCACAAAGCTTGTTGCCTAAACTATGGGCATTAGTGCACATGACATAACAAACACAACTTTCAACTGCTTTATTTTTATTAACAGAAACTTCAACTGAAGTGACCACCTCATCAGCCCAGTCATTACCAACACAAATCCTCACATTTTTTCCAACTGCTGGGGACAGAAACTCTCCTCAACAATTACATCTCTGCCCCCATTTCTCAGTTTAAATGCATGTCCAAAAAGTTCCTAAATTCCATACCAAGAAGCTCAGTGCCCTTGTGTGAGGGATGCAGGCCATCTCTCTTGTAAAGTACAATGTCCGACCACCGGGTAACATCATGACTAACATAACCAAAACCTTCAGATTTGCACAGATTCTTTAACCAAACATTGAACTCTGCTATACGAAGTACTTTCTTGTGTTGTCCATTATGCACAGGTAAGACCTCTGAAACTGTAACAGTACACCCTTATCTCTCACAGTGTCCCGATGTCTGTGGGAGATCACCCCCCCCCAGCCTCCCATTCTTATCTCTCCCTGCTGTGAACAATCTGGAGCCAATTCCTTGTCTGTGTAGTTACCCCTCCTCTTGTGTCCTTCCCCTCGGACCCCCTCCTCTCTGCTTCACAGCCAGAGTGTGTGGTCTCTGTGTCTCAGCTAACAGGTAATACGCTTTGAGGCTGCATATCACTGTTAATTGCTGTGGAGAAAACTGTTCTTTTTAGTAAGGGTCCATTCACAAGGGGTGCAAACATGTGTCTCCCACGCAAGGCTGACTTTTATCAGCATGAGGATGCATAGGTGTTGTGCGCAACCCCATGCCAGCACCCCATTCATTTCTACATGAGGCTGCATGCACACAGCCTCTGTATCCTAATATGACATGGCAGGTGCGGATCCCAATAGAAGTGAATGGGTTGCTGGCACAGGGATGCACACAGTACCTGTGCATCCCTGTCCTCATAAAGGAGAGCCCTGCATAGGACACATGTCTGCATCACATGCGAGAGTGCCCTAAAGAACTCCTGTACATAGAGGCTTAGTGAGCTCCCCGGCTCCTTAGGCATAAGAAAAAAACAGGGATTTTACGCAGGAGCTAATAAAGCTCTACTAACAATGACAAATGTTTTCCCTGTTATGTTTATTCTCATCTTTGCAGATTTGTTTGCCCAGGAGCTTCGTCTTTGAGTCTATTAAACACCCTGAAACATTGTCTAAAGCTGGGAACACACTGGGGTTGCGCCAATACCTGTTTTGTACTGGCAAATAGGGGTGCCAATAGTTGTGCTCAAGTACTCTCTAATGCCAGTTACTGAAACCTTTGTGGTGAGATTTGAGCCCATACAAAATGAAAAGAATCACATGTGATTTGAACAGGAATATGGTGTGATTCCTGTCCAAAGCCCATGCGGTTTCCCACACCACTCCTGTGTGAACCCAGGCTGAAGTCACTATGACAAGGCTGCGTTCACACAGGAGCTGTGTGGGAAACCGCATGTGATTCCGCCAAGAATCACACTGTATTCTTGTTCAAACGGCATGCAATTCTTTACAGTGCGATTTAAGCCAATTCATTTTGTATGGGCTCAAATCACACTGCAAAATATTGGTTTTAGGTTATTGGAGCATTTGCATGAGTACGAGTAGGAGTGCAAATACTTAGTATCAGCACAGATATCTGTATCAGTGCAGCCCTAGCGCACGCTATAATTTTTTTTTTCCAGCAGGCTGAACAGATCCCTGTATCCACTTAAACAAGGTAGATGGAGGAATCTCACCTCTGTGCTAATGTAGGGCCACAATGAGCTTCAGCTAGTTCTAAAGCACCATTTACAATCTTCAAAAATCACCTTTGGGCAGCCAGGTTACTCATTGTTGGACCAAGCCTTCATTAAAGCATTCTAATTGGCTGTGTACTTTGTGATCATTGTGATGACCAATCACAAATGTAAATATTAATACTGGTATATAAATGCTTCTACTAACTCCGCCCCATACTCTGTGCAGGGGGGGCGCATTTTGGCATCGTCGCCCTGGGCACTGAAATACCTTGTCCCGCCACTGACCAAGGGTATCAGCATATTCCTTGATCTCATAAGAGGGGCAAGGTTGTTGATTACCTCGAGCAGAATCCATGTGACTGGGTTTTTGGAGATGCATTATGGTACAAAAAGGTGTCAGTGGGCAGGGGGAGTGGCCTAAATATTTAAAGAGGGTATAGTCCAACTTTTAGTGAAAAGTAGAAATGTGCATGGAATAAACAGTATTTTTCTAGAGCAAAAATAATGCTGGATTCCTGTACAATTAAAAGGTGATATTCCCTTCATAAACCTTACTGTGTATGTAAACCCCCCTAACATTCTAATATTTGCTTCCATTTGATCTGATAAATATGCCATTGAATGCGTTCCATTATATCTGCTCACTTGTGCAAAAAAAAAATCCTATTGATCCTGTCAGAAATCTTGTGAGCTGATAACTTCCCTGCTACATTGTTATCAATTTAAAAGTTGTCCCAATTATCTTTGAGGACTACAGAACATTTACTCCAAATGTTATTGAAAAGAGTAGAGGAGTGATTTGTAGTCCTTTCCTAGCCTTGAAGTGGAAGTGTGTTACTGGCAGGATCAGCAAGTTGGGTTGCCACCTCGTTGATAATTTACCCACCTAGCAGTTAAAAATAGGAAAATAAGACAATAGGCAATCCCATCCTTGGGTGAAAATAATTGGGAAAAGACTCAAAAGAGCAAACTAAAGCATCCACCACATCAAAGGACCAGTAAGCTGCAACACATATACAGTATATGTTTATTTATTCCCTCTGTTTTCACCTGGTGAAGGAGCACAGAGGGCATAACAGAAAGCAGCATTGTCAGTGTGGGGGGAGGGGGTGTTACACGTAATAGCAGATTTAAATACACTAACACGTTGAAGCCAAACTCGAGATTAATAACAGTTAATAATGAGTTAAAGTAAACAGTTGTTTTCCATTTGAGACAAAGGTTTTACATGAATATATAAAAGCTGATCATTATAGGCACCCCTGCCAGTGTCACAAGCTTTGTCTCATACCTGTAAACTGATACATTTGGACAAGAGTTTCTTTTGAAAAACAACAGACTTACTGGCAAGATCAACAGATGAAAAAGGAAGCCTTAAAAGAAAATTAATGCAGACATCACATGTAAGAATTGGTAAGCTCTATTATAATAAATGTTTGCTTTTAGGTTTAACACAGCTTTAATTGTTACTAAATGTTACTAAAGACAAAACATTTTTTTTTTTTTTTTTTAGTTTTGGATAGAGTGGCGATGGATTAGAACACGTGCCAGCTTTTATTGCTGTCTGTGGCCATGTTAGGGAGATTCATCCCTTCTATTTGTCTTGTTTACCATTATCATTTAAATAGGAAAAATAGGAAGACCTCCACCTGTGCCGCATCCACATTCTCTAGTATATACACAATTTGCAAGAATCCCGCTAGTAACAGATTTTACTGGCACCCACATGAGACGGAATCCAATTTATATTAAAACAAATATCAATCTTTATTTACAACATTTGAAAGAAATAATGCTCACTGCGTTAAAATCTACTACTTCTAGGCTCATACACCAAACATGGAGAGTGGAGGTGCGTGTATTTCATGCACTGGCCAATGAGCTTCACTGATTCCATGGTCTACTGGAAAAATCCAGATGTATGTATATCTGATTTAAATCTATTCATGCTTGTTTCATGTATTGGTCCTATCTGATTCTAAAATGGGATTCTTTCTATTTTACTTTTGTAAGGGATCGTTAGATCTGTAGTTACATCCATTATTATAGCTTTAAGAAATATTGAGGAGCCTCAATCCCTATGTCCGCCCGTCAGACATTCAGTGCCATGTGTGACTCTTCGCCTTGTTATTTTTGAGTGGCTTTAGTGTATAATATTACAATAAATATACTTTATTTTGTATGCAAAATGTATTGTTTTTGAATTTCTATTGTATCTTGTAGAATATGATACTCAGCAAGTCTGAGGATGCTATGCAATCAGTGAAATACATTGACCAGTGCATGAAATGCATGCACCTCCTCTCTCCAAGTTTGGAATACAAGTCTAGTAGTAATAGACGCCCCTGACGATGTCAATCATATGAAGAAACGCGTTGGGTGGGATCAGCCGTGACATCACCATGCACTTCGGCCGCTTGCTTCTATGTTTATGGCCATTGCTGCAGCTTCTTATATGAAATCATGCTCATTTTTTTAATGTGGACATGTGAGTGTATTTCTTTTCATACAACAAATAGTCCTTTTTACAGAATTACGCTATGGCCTTTTTATATTTTTTATGCCTATATCGGGAATGACAATTTTAGTATACCAGGACCGCCGGCACCACTGTGGATGTAATTGGGAAAGTCTTTTCCCTACAGCTTGTTTGGTCTTTTCCATTAGTTTGGAGGCCAATACATTCTGGTAAGCTGCCACCTTTTACATTGCAGGTGTTACACAGGGAGAATCTGGGGAAGCTGGCTCTCCTATGCATGAAATCGGTCATTTGCCTTTTCCATGGAAACTGCCTATCTGGGACACTGACACCTATTTTTATTTGAACTCACCTTTTTTTCTTCTTTATTCATTTGAATTTATGGACTTTGATTGATGAATTTATATATTGTGTCACTTTTATAATGTTAAACTGGTTTTAGTTTGTCACAAATTATCACTTTGCAATAGCGCTGTACTTTATGTATTGAGATTGTTTCAGGGCATTTGTTTATTAGCCTGTGCTAGCAGCTGTTTCTTATTATTTTTGTTTTTTGTTACCATTTTGGTTGTTTATGCACATTTCTAGTGCGGATGTCCCAGATGTTTTATAGTAGTAGGAGATGTTTGTAGAGTTGGTCATATATGGGACCCGTGTATCATATTGTGGCATTATTGGCTTTTCTGACTTTTTGAGCCTTATTTTTTTTAAACGTTGTAAATAAAGATTGATATATTTTCTATATAAATTAGATTTGGTCTCATGTGGGTGCCAGTAAAATCCATTACTAGCAGGGCTGCTTCTTGCAAATTGTGCATTATCATGTAAAGTGAAAGTAAAAAAAAAAATGGTTATCTAAGGATGAGGATGGTACTGCGCAGCCTATACCAGTGTGTAAGTAAAAGAACCTTGCCCCTAGTGGTTCTAGGATGTATTGCCACACTATTTCACTGTTAGTAGTTAAATAGGTAAAAAACGAAGTGTACAATGCACCTTGCTGATTTTGCCTGGGCGATACTAGACAGGTGTATACATACTCATGATAATAAAACAAGGATATAATATATATAATAATACCGAGATAAAAAGTAGTAAATGCAAAATTCAATAAAATCTGAATGTCTGTGATATTGTGATAAGATAAATAAATATTGTTACTTAGAGTGCTGGATACTAAGTGAGAGGTGCCCTGACGCCGCTGTATCATTTTAAAGAATTTTTATCTTTGTTCCTGGAAATACGTTTTTTTGGATAAAATAAACATATTTTTGATATACTACACTATGGAATCCGTTTGTCTCTTCCTGCATGCCTTATTTTTGGAGAAAGGATCGGAATCAAGGAGTCCAACGACCGGTGGGTCGTACGGTGTGACCACACGGGAGGATCGAGAGTGAGGGAAAAAAAACGCACCCCATATTGGAAGAACATCTCCCACTAAAGATACCTTGATGCGCACAGGTCCTTACCTGCTCAGGTGAGAGTTCTGAGAGCACAGATCCAGTTGAAGCACCTTAGAAATGGAATCCTTTTTGGGGTGATTAACCACCCCCCTGCACAAAGAGGCTTCCCACACCATTGTTTGGAGCACGAATCGTTTTATGAACTTTGGAGCACAAGTCACTCATTTGTCACTTTTACCACTTTATTATAAAGGACTATATTTGATTTTCCACTTGATATTTATTTTTATTTTTATTCACTATCTTGCTACAATTTATTTATCTTATCACAATATCACAGACATTCAGCTTTTATTGAATTTTGCATTTACTACTTTTTATCTCGGTATTATTATATATATTATATCCTTGTTTTATTATCATGAGTATGTATACACCTGTCTAGTATCGCCCAGACAAAATCAGCAAGGTGCATTGTACACTTCGTTTTTTACCTATTTAACTACTAACAGTGAAATAGTGTGGCAATACATCCTAGAACCACTAGGGGCAAGGTTCTTTTACTTACACACTGGTATAGGCTGCGCAGTACCATCCTCATTCTTAGATAACCATATATATTGTCAGATATTAGGCACAGCAGCAACCTAGTCCTTTCTCCAGTGTGCGACCATAGTAGCGCGGGGATACATCCTCACATTGTTAAAAAAAAAAATGGATTGACATCAGAACTCTAATAGAAGGGAAATCTTCCAATGGAGACACTAGTTCTGGTGACCCAGGTGACGCACGGGGGTTCCATCACTTTGGAGGGATTTCCTCTCACTTTCTGTTTTGGCTATGGGACAGGAAGTGAAGATAAATCTCCCCAATGGTACACAGATAACAAAAAAAAAATGATGTGGGTTATAACGCTCCCTTACTCTATTCAAAATGAAAAAAAGGTTAAGGCACTAAAAGGTAGTACTTTCCATCTAACATAGTACACTTTATATATTTAACCAGGAGGTTTTTTCTAAGCTGCTGGAAATCTGGAAATTTTGTAATATTACATACAACTACTAATGTTGAGGAGAGGCAGTGATATCACCAGTTTAGTGTAGCTTGTGTTTCCCTTTTCTGGTATAGCTGGTAATATATGGCCCTTTGAGAGCAACTAAATCCAACCCTATGAGTCTGTAGAGCAGTGTTTCTCAACTCCTGTCCTCGGAACCCACTAACAGGCCAGGTTTGCAGGATAACTGAAATACATCACAGGTGATGTAATTTGCTGCTCAGTGATTGCAATATTCTAGTCTGCATCTTCCCAAGGTAATACCTAAAATCTGGCCCGTTGGTTGGTCCTGAGGACAGGAGTTGAGAACCACTGCTGTAGAGCATTTTGAATGGATCTTTTCCTCTCTTGACAATTTCAAGCTTTGTCCTTTTCAGAGCAGCACAGGTACTTTTTTCTGTAAGCCGTGAATCCTTTTACAATCAAGTAGTAGCTTCTACCCAACTATCCCTGACACTTCTCAAGCACAGGAGATTTGGTTAGGGCCTCGTGCACATGGATGCATTTTCCCATACAGTGTTACAATAAAGGGGTATTTCAGAGCCTGGGAGTCACGGGTGGTGTGAGCAGCCTGTCAAAATCAATGACAGCCTGAAATACACACTACACATACCTGATCGTTGTCTGCGTACAAGGCCATATGCATATAGTGCTTTATGCCCTGAACACAGAAAGTCCACATTTAAAACATATGTCCCTGTGCACAATTGGCCCTGTATGCAAAAACTATTCATAGGTGTGTAGCTGCTATGTATTTCAGGCTGTCATTGACAGGCTTTTGATAGGCTGCTGCCAGCAGGCTGTGTGCACCATCCATTACTCCCGAGTGCCTATTTTTATGCTATAAGAGCAAATGCATCCATATGCATGAACCCTAACGATGCTTCTTCCAGGTGGACTTCTTCTTGCCCAGACCCTCCAGTAGGGCAAATGTAATCCACAGAGCTTTGACAGAGAGCCCAGAGGCAGAATGAACATTCTGGAAGGTTGCTCCAAACATTTCTCATCTTCCCACAGTTCACACCACTAAGAAAAATCCCCAATGATTGGCTGGACATGGTAAATATTATTTCTTTGGCTAGAACTTCCTCAATCGTTGCAGGCAGAAGCAATCAATATCCTGATATTAGAAAAAATCTTCAGAGCAGAGGAAAAGCAAACAAAGCTCAGGATGGATACAACCCAGTCTCAGCTTCTAAAAAAAACACCCAATGTAACTAGGAAAGCTCCAGATTAACACAGGTTCCCTACAAATAGATTAGCATAATGGATTAGTTAGTGAAAGAGACACAAAGCTCTTGAAGCCAGATGGTTTAAATATCATTGAAACTGCAAGTAATAAGAGTGCCTGTTGCTAAAGAACTGATGATTAAGCATCTGTCAGTATGAGTGATTTCACATAAAGTAGTGAGCTTCCAGAACATGATTATTGAAGCATTGAGATGCCACTGACATCATTTTGATTTCTGAGTGTAATTTTGCTTCCTGGAAATGTGTGTTTAAAAGTAATAATGGTGTTGCCTCACTTGCTCTTGCTATACATGATCAGTTTTCATCTGAAATACTTAATACTATGTTTTAAACCACCTTGTCACTACCTTATACTTAAAGTGGTAGTAAACCCTAAAATCTATTTTTACCTACAGGTAAGCCTATAATAAGGCTTACCTGTAGGTAAAAAGAATATCTCCTAAACCTGCATGGTTCAGGAGATATTCGCCCTGCATGCAGCCGCTGACATTAGCGGCGCATGCGCTCTGACGATCCGGCCGAGGCGGCCGGCATCTCAGAGCTGGCTGCCGGTGCGAAGAGCTCCCGCGCGCATGCGCGGGAGTGACGTCACGCGGCTCCGGCCACTCACAGCGCCGGAGCCGCGTACCCGGAAGACAGAAGAGGACGAAGATGTCAGCGTCCTTAGCGCTGACCGACTCGGGCATCGGGGGCCTCGTTCTAAGGTAAGTATTTCATAATATGTTAATATGCAATGCATACTAACATATTATGCGATTTTCTTGCAGGCTTTTTTTTTATTTTTATTTCAGTCAGCGGGTTTACTACCGCTTTAACCTACAGTAGAGCAAGACACACTTCAAGAGCTTTGACGCTGCTGCTATGCAACACTTGCATAACACAATTGTGTTATGGTTCTTCCCACGGACCCCTACTTTACTACAGAACACATTTCTGACATGGAGGCCAGCAGGAGCTATCACAGCAAGTGGCGGGTGAAACTCCATCTTACACATAAGGACATTTTTCACAGCAGTGGCAATAGGAACATTTTTTTTTCTGTTCTTATACAGGATGGTTGCCATTCAGTGATTTTTAGATATCAAAAAGGAAAATCCAAATCCTGCAAAGACTGGCTGGACATGTACTTCTTGGTCCAAATGCCATCAACTGTTTTGTCACATTTTTATTTTTTAACCTAATTTTTTTTCAACTGTTAAGCATGACAGTTTCTTATCCAAGGGTGACAACAGTCCCTGAGCAGCACCCTAAATAGGATCTATGTTGTCCTTCTAGGATGTGGTGCATTCTAAGCACGAGGAAAGGAAAACAACAACAGTCTACACCATACTTAATGCAGATTCCTTTTAAATTGAAGGGATATTCCCTTTTAGGCAGTTTCACAATAGCAGATTTCCCCATTAAAAGATTGTCAATTATATACTATTTCTATTCCAATTAAAAAATTAGACTCTATAAAAATCAGTCTCTATGAAAGAAACGTGGGTCCCCAGGACAAATAGTGAGGTTCCATCTCCCCAGTGGTGACACAGAGTCTATTGTTATTATCTCAAAGATCCTATAGAGTAGATTAAAAATGAAGCAAGAGGGTCAGTATGGCAAAAAGGAAACAAATATGGCTAGATCCATACTTATTCACAAACCATACTCACAAATACTGTTTTTAAATGCATTGGCACATGCTAAATATATATTTTTACACATATAAAAAGTTCCTCTATAAACCTCTTACTGAATTATGTTAGTGTTATCAGACTACTGGTGTTTGGAATCAGCTGCCAGAATAGTTGATTTGAGTTGTAGTACCCGGTCAGTGCCCAGCAGTGCCCATCTGTGCCCCAGCAGTGCCCATCTGTGCCCCAGCAGTGCCACATCTGTGCCCCAGCAGTGCACATCTGTGCCACTGCAGTGCTTTACAGTGCTCCATCAGTGCACATCTGTCCCACAGCAGTGCTCTATAGTGCCCCAGCAGTGCCACATATGTGCCCAACAGTGCCACATCAGTACCCAGCAATGCCACATTTGTGCCCAGCAGTGCTCTACAGTGCCCCAGCAGTGCCACATCAGTGCCCCATCAGTGCACACCTGTGCCCCATCAGTGCCACATCTGGGCTCTACAGTGCCACATCTGTGCTACATCAGTGCCTCATCTGTGCTCTACAGTTCCCCATCAGTGCCCATTAATGCCCATCAGTAAGTGCTCATCAGTGCCACCCTATCAGTGGATCCTTATCTGTGCCCTTCAGTGCCACATTTTCCAAAAACTTGTGGAAAAAGATGACATGTTCAAAAGACTCATTATGCCTCATAGAATATACATTGGGGTGTTTTCTTTCCAAAAGTGGGTCATTTTGTGGGTATTTCCATTGTCCTGGTGCTCCAGGGCCTTCAAAATTGTGATAGGTTGTCAGGAAATTATATGTGTAATTTATGTCCCTAGAATGCCTGATGGTGCTCCCTGCTTGTTGGGCCTCTGTATGTGGCCAGGCTGTTTAAAAGTCTCAGGAGGAGTAGCAGCATGTGTTTCGGGGTAAAGTTGTAAGTATGCATATGCCACATGAGAGAAATAACCTGTTAATATGACAATTTTGTGAAAAAAATAAAAAAATAAAAATCTTAATTTTTCAAAGAATTGTGGGAAAAAATGTAAATGTGAAAAAACTTGCCATGCCTTTTACTAAATACCTTGGACTGTCTATTTTCCAAAAAGGGGTCATTTGGGGGTATTTGTACTTTCCTGGCTATATATGTACATTAGTTTGTTACCTATAGAATTAATATATATGCAGTTTCACTGAACAAATGGCTATGCAAATTCATTATAATAAATCAACCCCTTAGTATACCTTACTAAAGCAGCCCATAGATTACTTAATTCTCTTTCCTTCCACCATGGTGCCTTCCTGGCTGGTAGAACACAATAATTACTTCTAGCAGCTATAGCTGCCAGCAGTAGTCAAATGTAAAATAATAATCAAACAGTATGGTTGTACCTAAGTTGATCGATGGATCAACTTGGATACAATCAGCCTGCCCGTACATGGATCGAATCTCGGCCTGTCCCTGCTAAACCAACCAAATTTCAATCCATGTATATCCAGCTTAAGAAGCACTTTTAACCCCTCACACATTTGGACCATGGATTCTGTACAACCACCAGTTTTTATATTTCCCCATACTGACTTTTTCCAATTTACTTCAGGCCACAAATATTGGTTTAACCACTTCCTAATGACCCAATGATACATGCCAGTTCATTTTAATGGTACATGCCATTAACATGATTTCAATGATCAGTCCTGACTCACTGCACAAGTGTGTACAGAGTTCACAATACCAAGCACAAGAAAAACACTGCTAGAGACATGTAGACTGCACAAGTCTGCAATATGACACAAGGGCAAGGACATTACAAGGACGTTTCATCCACATGGTGAAGCCCACCAGTGACAATAAACTGGCAACTGTATATGCCATCTATCAAAGAAGTTTCTGAGAGCATATATATTTTCAATATTTTCAACTTTATTCAATAGCTTACATGAGTTGTAAGCGATTACATGTTACCAGCAGCGAGCCTGTACACTGATCAGCCGATGACCATGGCCCTGGGGCTTCACTTGAGGCGTGATCCGGGAGGACATCATATGAAGTCCACCGAATCGATGAATGTCACATCTAGCCATCAATTAACAATAAGCTGGGTGGAACATGGTGAAAGCAAGAATACGTTCTAAACTGTATCTAAACCCAAGAGCACAAATTTAATCTATTGCAGCTCCCCAGACCTTAGATGTGGTGGCTAAATGTTTTTCTTTTTGCAGACTTTTTCCCATTTAATTTATCTGGTAATCCTGCCAGAAATGCACTCTTGGAAATCCTGCCCAAAAGTGAAAACATTGAACTGCTGTACTGTATTTACGGAGGTGCAGTACTGTCACTAAGACAGTCACTAAAACAAGAAGTATGTTAGGACTAGAGGACACATCTCCTCTGCTCAATGAGATAGGGAAAGGTGTTCTGTAGTTTACAGAGGTGTGCAGGACTAATAACATTCCTTGAGATATCACTATAGCGTGCACAGAACACAGGTCATCAATGGTTTTCTAGCAGGATCAACAAGTATTTTTACATTTATCAAACAGATATTTCAAAACATGTTCAATTGTATATTTTAAGTGGTTGTAAAGGTAAACTTTTTTTTATCTTAATGCACTTTATACATTAAGATAAAAAGCCTTCTGTGGGTAGCAGCCCCCCTCAGCTCAACTAATGCTTACCTGAGCACCATCTCGATCCAGAGACTGGGCTGTCTGGGAGTACTGCTGTCAATCAAATTCAGTGAGCCAATGCGGAGGGAGAGGGGGTGGGGCCGGGCCATGGCTCCATGTCTGAATGGACACACGGAGCTGCGGGTCAGCTCAAGTGCCCTTATAGCAAGCTGCTTGCTGTGGGGGCACTCAACAGGAGCGAGGGGTCAGGAGCACTGAAGGGGGACCTGAGAATTGAAGGATCTGAACTGCTCTGTGCAAAACCACTGCACAGAGCAGGTAAGTATAACATGTTTGTTATTTTTTTTAAAAAAGTTTATTGTTAGGGTTTACAATTTACACACACTTTTAGGATGCACAAGTGTTAATTATATCATAATATTATAATGCTGTTTTGGGACAAAAAGCTATTACATCTAGCATGCACTGACTTTTAGGGTGCACACGGTTTGCATTGGAAATGTATCATGTTATACTGTATATTGTTCCTTGATGAATAATGATAGATAAGACAGTGTCATACATCCTCTCTACAGGGAGCCCATCTATCATTCACTATCCAATAAATATGCATGTCACCTGGAAAAACAAGCATTCCTCCAACTCCAACATGTATCTAACTTTCTAAAACCTACTCTTAAAGTGAGCCTGTGCCTAGATCATACTAAAGTATTTACATATTCTGAACACACAGTAAAAGTACTTTAAGCAGTCCCCATTCATGGTTGTAACTATGGACATCATGGAGAAATACATTTTCATAATACAGACACTGAATTTGAAGCTATTTTTTCTATTACAGAAGTTCTTTGCATGCTGCCAGTTCTCTAATGTGAACAACTAGCAAGTGTTTCTAAGCTTCTAAATCCCAAATGAGATCCAAGTTTGAAATCCTTGCTTTATTTTTTGAGGATCTTTGTGAAGGACACATTAAAAGGTCAGTAAGAGCTGTTTTAAAGCTCTTGTATGACTCCTATTTTTGACCCTATCACTAACCTCCAGTCAAATTTCCAACAAATCTCTAATCTAACTTATTTTAGCATATTCGTATATTCACCTTTTTCAGTGCCAGAATTCACAACATTGGATACACATGGTATCTGCACTGAAAGTCTTATGGAACCAGACTCCCTAAGCAAACTCTTCAATTGTTTTGGGCATATCAGAGCTGTTTCGCTATAATATGAAATATAAATTCCAAGCAAACAACTAAATACAGGGTGAAATATGTGTTTAACGTCTCACCCACCAAAGAATTAGTAATTTTGGCCTTCATTTCTTGTGGCACACATGCATATGCTACCCAATAATGTTTCTATGTTGCTTCCTGATCTAGCATTACTTCTTATTGGGTCAGCTCTCAGATTACTGGACAGAGGTGGTGAGACTAATTAAATCTATAAGAGGATGTGAAATTGGAAGTAGAATTGCTGAACCAGGAAGATGAATTGCTTATTCAAGAAGTAAGTGTCAGTTGTCTAACAGTGCAGATAGGAAAATGTGTGTAAATCACAAGACTAGCTTAAAGCAATCACAGATCTTTCGACAGGTAAATCACTATTGTATGTGCACTTTAATTGTGTTTTAACTATTTGCCCGGAAAGTGTTTCACTTTGAAAAAATATTATTATGCGGTCCACATCAGCACATAAATTCCACCAAACAGCCTTCATGTAATTGGTCCATTTGCAAATTCATAGTCTGAGTCCAGGCCTTATTACTACTGTATTACAGCTTGACTAGGGAGTACATAATAGAAATGATATCCTTTAGTGAAGTAATCATATCTTTAAAACTAGAGTACTTTAGCTTATTTTGAAATTAAAACTGCATTTAAAAATATGTTGAATAGATAATATTTTAAATCCGTAGAAGATATGTGGTAGCCAGATATAGGATTACTGTCAGGTTAGAAATGTCAGAAATGTTTTATTGTGATACATGATACAAAATTATTTGAATTATTACAGAAAGTCGGCTTTTAACTATAGCATCAATATTTCTTTCTGCTTATCCTTTTCATGGTATTTACTTTTATTTTCTGAATCCTGAAGAAATAATTACAGAAGACGGATACAGCCATACTGTCTGTCTTCTAAGAGCATTTGATGTAAGTTTTCAATATGCCCTGCACATGATGCATAGCTCATTCATCACACTGATTTTATCATGCAGTCAGAAAAATAAAATGTCACTAAGAGATAAAAGGACTGACTGATATGTTAAATTGCCTGAAGAAATTCCTAAATCAATATTAATTTTCTTTTGTAGATCATCATAAAATATGGGACAAACTCATAAAATACATACAGACTATGTCTTTTTTTCTGGAATGCTGTCTTACATGAGTAAAAGATATATTTTTTACACCCATTTTCTTGGAGGCAGAGATGAAAGCAGGAGGGCAACTGAATTTATCTAAAAGCTTGTTTCATTATGCCTACATTTCTAAAAAAAATGCTCTCAAATACAATGCATAGTGTGGGACATTTACAAAATGAGACAAACCAAAACAAATTAGAAGAAACTGTGTGTATTTTAATGCATATTATTTTTGTGCATACAGTATCTCACAAAAGTGAGTACACCCCTCAGATTTTTGTAAATATTTTATTATATCTTTTCATGTGACAACTCTGAAGAAATGCCACTTTGCTACAATGTAAAGTAGTGAGTGTACAGCTTGCATAACATTGTAAATTTGATGTCCCCTCAAAATAACTCAACACACAGCCATTAATGTCTAGCGCGCTGGCAACAAAATTGAGTACACCCCTAAGTGAAAATGTCCAAATTGGGCCCAATTAGCCTTTTCCCTCCCCGGTGTCATGTGACTCATCAGTGTTACAAGGTCTCAGGTGTGAATGGGGAGCAGTTGTGTTAAATATGGTGTTAGCGCTCTCACTCTCTCATACTGGTGAATGGAAGTTCAACATGGCACCTTATGGCAAATAACTCTCTGAGGATCTAAAAAAAGAATTATTGCTCTACATAAAGATGGCCTAGGCTATAAGAAGTTTTCCGAGACCCTGAAACTGAGCTGCAGCATGGTGGCCAAGACCATACAGCGGTTGAACAGGACAGGTTCCACTTAGAACAGGCCTTGCCATGGTTGACCAAAGAAGTTGAGTGCACATGCTCAGTGTCAAATCCAGAGGTTGTCTTTGGGAAATAGACGTACTAGTTCTGACAGCATTGCTGCAGAGGTTGAGGTGTTGGGAGGGTCAGCCTGTCAGTGCTCAGATCATACACCGCACACTGCATCAAATTGGTCTGCATGGTTGTCATCCCAGAAGGAAGCCTCTTCTAAAGAGGATGCACAAGAAACCCCACAAACTGTTTGCTGAAGACAAGCAGACTAAGGGTATGGATTACTGGAACCGTGTCCTGTGGTCTGATGAGACCAAGATAAACTTACTTGATTCAGATGGTGTCAAGAGTCTGTGGCGGCAACCAGGTCAGTACAAAAGACAAGTGTGTCTTGCCTACAGTCAAGCATGGTGGTGGGAGTGTCATGGTCTGCATTAATGCTGCCAGCAGTGGGGAGCTACAGTTCATTGAGGGAACCATGAGTGCCAACATGTATTGTGATGTACTGAAGCAGAGCATGATCCCCTTCCTTCAGAGACTGGGCCGCAGGGCAGTATTCCAACATGATAATGACCCCAAACACATCTCCAAGATGACAACTGCCTTGCTAAAGAAACTGAGGGTAAAGATGATGGACTGGCCAAGCATGTCTCTAGACCTAAACCCTATTGAGCATCTGTTGGTCATCCACAAACGGAAGGTGGAAGTGGAAGAGGACTCCAGTGGCAACCTGTGAAGCTCTGTTGAACTTTATGCCCAAAGGGGTTAAGGCAGTGCTGGAAAATAATGGTGGCCACACAAAATATTGACACTTTGGGCCCAATTTAGACATTTTCACTTATGGGGTGTACTCACTTTTGTTGCCAGAAGTTTAGACATTAATAGCTGTGTGTTGAGTTATTTTGAGGGGACAGCAAATTTACACTGTTATACAAACTGTACACTCACTACTTTACATTGTAGCAAAGTGTCATTTCTTCAGTTCTGTCACATGAAAAGATATAATAAAACATTTCCAAAAATGTGAGGGGTGTACTCACTTTTGTGAGATACTGTATATACTGTATTTACTCTTTTTGCTGTTTTTAAGGCAAAATGTTAGAAATGTACACATTCTTCAACTGAAAACATTTTTTTTTTCATTTTCCAATGGGGGTTCCCTGTATATTTTTCAGTTCTCTCTACACATGAAACAGCATGCTTAGTTTAAATGCACCTGAGCTTTTACCTGAAGGCATGAAAAATGTGAAATTTTAAGAATTATCAAAGAACCAAGGAACATTTTTGGGAAGCATGGCATTATCATATACAGTATGTGCATATTATCTGCATGCAAATACCTTTTTAGAACTTATGTTGATATCTGGATTGTATATGGGGCAGCTGATATCATGTATTTACATGGGCCACTGCAGACTTGAAAAGCTACCTACAGGGGAGCTCAGTGGTCTTCTACAAGTTGTACGAGTTGTGCCAGAGATGCTCAGTTGTGAAAATATTTGAACTTCCCACTCATTCAAAACTCCCTTACACTAATTTTCTGGAAATTGGACATGCTCCACATGCCTACATGATACACATCACATAAAAGCATATTTCTTCATTGAAGTACATAAGACATGTGAAGCACACCTCCTCTTTTTGCCCTGATGCTTCACTTTCCCTGCATTTACTAGCAATTATCAGCTGTCAAAATACAACGACTATTGTCAAAAAATGGACATTCTGACACATTGTTTACAAAAAATGTTCATGTAGGAGATAGAGAGCTACAAAGTAATATTGTACCATTTACTCTATTTATTTATAGATCAAAAAGATGAACTGTGATCTGCATATATTACAAAGGCTCCATTCACACCAGTGTAGCGCAGCAACAGCTACTGCAGCTTGTTTTCTTTAGCTTTTTTTTTTTTTTAGTGAAGAGTTTTTGGAGCCACACCTTTTATTTGAATGGGCCTCCCTCTGCTCCAAAAACACTTCATAAAAGCTCCTGCACCAAATCTTGGCACAGAGCCAGGAGCGGTTATGATTTTTGCTGCAATTGCAGCACGTTTTATTACTCAACAATCGTGACAAAATCGCACCATATTTGGGATGCCATTAAGAAATATCGTTCAGGTATGAATGGAACCTAAAAGCAACCTGACAGTAAACACAAAGTTTTTTTTGTTATAATAACTCTTGTTCCTAGTTAACCTTTTGTTAACCCTTAGTTTACCCTAATCAATCCTACTTTGCTCTCCTTAGCTTTCATTGTCCTAGGTTTGTTTTTGTACATTTTTTTTAGTGTTACATTAAGAAAAAAAAAAAATGCCTTTATTTAATTAGTGAAAATATTTGCAAAGCTTTGTAATAGGATCATAATTTTAGTGTCATGTTATACAGGACACAGTATTAACCAGTTGCTTACTGGGCACTTAAACCCCCCTCCTGCCCAGACCAATTTTTGGCTTTCAGCGCTGTCGCATTTTGAATGACAATTGTGCGGTTGTGAGGCATTGTACCCGAACAAAATTGATGTCCTTTTTTTCCCACAAATAGAGCTTTCTTTTGGTGGTATTTGATCACCTCTGCGGTTTTTATTTTTTGCGCTATAAACAAACAATGAGCGACAATTTTGAAAAAAAGAACAATATTTTTTACTTTTTGCTCTAATAAATATCCAAAAAAAAAAAAAAGATTCATTGGGTTTGGCCGATTTATATTCTTCTACATATTTTTGGTAAAAAAAAAATCGCAATTGGCGTTTATTGATTGGTTTGCGCAAAAGTTATCGCATCTACAAACTATGGAAATTGATTTATGGCATTTTTATTATTTTTTTTTTTACTGGTAATGGCGGCGATCTTCGATTTTTACTGGGACTGCGATATTGGGGCGGACATGTCGGACATATTTGACACTTTTTTGGGACCAATGACATTTATACAGCGATCAGAAATTTAAATGTCCTCTGATTACTGTATAAATGTCATTGGCAGTGAAGGGGTTAACCTGCAGGGGGCAGTGAAGGGGTTAACAGTGTTCCTTGGGTGTGTTCTAACTGTGGGGGGAATGGGCTGGCTGGGACATAACAGATCTAACTGATCCTAGTGACAGGGATGAGTAGATCTGGTATGTCCTCCCTCTCACAGAACGGAGAACCGCCGTGTTTACATTGGGATTCCCCATTCTGCAGCTCCGTAGGCGATCGCGGGTCAGGAGCGGACATCGAGTCCGCCCAACCCTCAGGCATGCCCACGCAGCGTGCGGCGGCTGCACGCCGCCGCCACCTGTGAGTGCACGCCGGGGACGTGCAAAGGGGCGGACGTCAATAGACGTCCACCGGGCAATGG
>BLSH010042297.1:651990-665922 GCA_018402905.1 Glandirana rugosa | reverse complement strand
CCCCGTCTGGGTAGTCAGTCATGCACATCCGCACACGTGTGTATGACAAGGTGGTACTACGACTTTACGACGGAGGACGATTCTGCAACGGGTAGTCGACCACAACGACAAACACCACCACACGACGACTGTTTCGAAAAGGTGTAAAGCCGGTACGATTGGGACGGAAGACTCCACGACTGCCGCGGTGTCGACGCAACCGCTGGAGAAGGAGGAAGAGGAGGAGACGGAAACGGAACACGAAGGTGACTCGGGGGCCACAGTAAACCCTTACGGGAGTCGTCGCGCAGATGGTCTCACGCGAACATCAGCGCGTGGAAGGTTAGTACGAGGTCACTCCCTTAATTCCTCCCGTGTAACAGGAACATTGCCCCTAGGTCGTCCCACCGGTGGGTCATTAGTCGTGTTCAATTTTACACCCGTTGAGCCGACAACAACTCGTCCGTCGACTACATGCTGCAGTGCCTGCTCAACAACAGCCGAGTTGCCCACATTTTAACTTGTGCTGATTACTGGGTGGCCACCCTGCTGGATCCCCGTTACAAGGACAATGTGCCCTCCTTAATTCCCTCACTGGAGCATGATTGGAAGGTGCGCGACTACAAGCGCACTCTGGTAGACGCGCTGCTGAGGGCATTCCCAAATGACACCGGGGGCTCAGTGGAAGCACAAGGCAAAGGCAGAGGAGGAGAAGGAGGAAGAGGTCGCCAACGCAGCTGTGGCGCCGTCAGCACCTCAGAAGGCAGGGTTAGCATGGCCGAAATGTGGAAAAGCTTTGTCAGCAGCACACCACCACAAACAGCAACACCAGCTGATGGGCAACGTCTTAGCAGGAGGCAGCATTTCAGCATCATGGTGGAACAGTATGTGTGCACACGCCTACACGTACTGACTGATGGGTCTGCCCCATTCAACTTCTGGGTCTCCAAATTGGCCACATGGCCTGAGCTTGCCCTTTATGCCTTGGAGGTGCTGGCCTGCCCTGCAGTCAATGTATTGTCTGAACGTGTGTTTAGCACAGCAGGGGGCGTTATCACAGACAAGCGCAGCCGCCTGTCCACAGCCAACGTGAACAAGCTAACGTTTGTTAAAATGAACCAGGCATGGATGCCACAAGACTTGTCTGTACCTTGTGCAGAATAGACACACAGCCATTGGTATACTTGTTTTTTTTTAATATGTCTCAATATTTTGGGGGCTACCCCAATTATAAAAGAAAAACAAACAAACAAAAAACAGTGTTGGCTACCTCCTCCTCCTCCACCACCACCACTTCCACCTACACTGCCACGGCCTAGTCAACCTCTAGGCTCCTACTCCACATCCACTTCCTCCTCCCATTTTTTTATGTCATTTTAAGTTATTTCCCTATCCACATTTGTTTGCAGGGCACTTGTCCTTCTCTTACCCCCATTTTGCTTCCTTTTGCAGCCCTCTGGCCCTTTCCAGGACTTTTTTACAGCCATTTTTCTGCCCAAAAGTTCGGGTCACCATTGACTTCAATGGGGTTGGGAATCCGGGGTCAAGTTCGGGGCAAGTTCGGTGCCATATTCAAACTTTTTCGCCAAGTTCGGCCAAACCCGACCCAAACATCCAGGTGTCCGCTCAACTCTAATGTTAACCAAAACATTTTTTTTTTTGGGTAGAGTAGTAAAAGGTAAAACTGTCAGTTTAATTTGTTGTTGTCTGTGTGCTTTTTGGAAAATTATCCCTTACACTATTTTATTGTGCACCTCCAAAATGCATTGAAGTGCACCACTTTGCATGCTTTAGCTCAATGCACCAGGATGAAAGGTGTGAAGGAGCCCCCCAGACATCTGTCACTGGAAGAGATATTTCCTTTGGAAGAGGTCTCCTCTTATTCTGCCGACAGTAATAAAATGTAGAATTTCCCATTATTTTAAGTCACAGTAATAATATTTACCCAACCAATTCAAGAGGATGAATCTGCATATCAGAGACAAAGGAAACAAGAAAAATTGGCAAGTGCTTTAGTTGTTCTAATCTCTATCCAACGCAAAAAAATTGTGGTTATATATACACTTTAATGACCCCATATGTGGGAAAGAGGGGCACCTTTTAGCACTGAATATATAGTCAATGGGCACACCCCTACCTGTCAAAATGATCACTTAAGGGAAATCTATAGTTACAGCATACTGTATGCTTTAATCTCAAAACATGAGCATAGTAATAGATATATAAAATGTAGTTATTTTTGACAATCCAATATAAAGTTTCCTTTTAAGTTGTGAGTACCGCCTGTCTGCTGGCAATCTGTTTACACAGCTTCCTGGAGTCCCTGCATGCTTTGCAGATTCTGCTCTGTTATTTATTTTATATTTCTAAAGACTACATACCCCGTGGGAGTTCAGAGGCAGGCTCTGTGAAACATGTGATACAACAGTGCCTAATCACAGGGAATGGAGAATAGGTGTCACATAATTTAAGGAAGTAATGTGATGGAATGTTTCACAAAGTAAGTTTACTAACTTCAAGATTGTTCAGATTAACAGGAGTAGGCTAGAAATATTTGAAATACAATCTGGAGATGAATATGTGATTTACATTTTGACCATAGATACATATTAAACTTGCTGTTTTTTTTATTCTCCTCTATTTTCCTTTATATTAGTGTTTACAAGTATTCAGTGTAATAGTCTAAAGCAGGGATCTTCAAACTACGGCCCTCCATTTGTTGCAGAACTACACGTCTCATGAGGCATTATAAAACTCGGACATTCACAGACATGACTAGGTGTTATGGAAATTGTAGTTCCTTAACAACTGGATGGCCATAGTTTGGATACCCCTGGTCTAAAGAATTTATAAAAAGTGTAGTACTATAAATAACTGACAATTATATTAAGTTAGACAGATATCTACACCAGTGCAATAAGGTGACATTCAGGGAAAAATGCAAAGGCACTTAATTCCAAAACTGGAATCAGCCTCCAAATCAAGAAACATTTTGAAGATATGCTTATATGCACATGAAACCTCACCAGGCAGGTGAATGCCAGTGCTGTAGATGAGATCTGAAAAAAACAATGCGTATAACAACAGAAGAAAAGGAATGCAGATGTGTGACCCTTAGCAACCAATCACATACCAATGATACAGTGTTCTTTCTGTATTTTTTAATAATTAGGGTGCTTTCACACTACTCTGGTGTGGTTTCCCTGCAGCGCTGGTGCAGGCTAGCGTACCCACGGTTTTATGCGGATTACCCACGCTTTCTGTAGACTTCAATTAGATCTGACATTTTTGGTGCATTTTTTGAAAGTACATCAAAAGTCCTGCATGATGCATTTTTGGTGCGCTTTCAGAAAACACACCCAAAATAATAGAAGTCTATGGGAAACCTGCACGAAAACTTGTGGGGAAACCACACCTGAGCAGTGTGAATGCACCCTTAGACCCACTAAATCTAAAGAACATTGCTTCTTATATAAATGAACTTAAAATAATTTAAAGTTGAAAATCAACAGTTCGTCACACATACCATTTGCTGTTATAATATCATTGTAAAAAAGGAGGACAAAAATATAAATGTGCAGGTCAGGAAATGTTTATCTCCAAATAGCTATAAATAAAACAATATTCCTGGCATCAATAAAATCGTTTTTTATTTTTTATTTCTTACTGAAAAATGCCAGCTACTCCAAAAAATACCTCAAGAAGCTTTTCTGAATGCAACACAAACATAAACAGTAGTAATTGTAAAATAAATGCTATCTGTGGCATGGGGTCAGTTTCCAAGTAAAAGTTAAATATGTTCCTGTTCCCTCTCTGTGCTAAGTGAAGGTTACAATAACCATTATGTAGGTGGTATTTTTTGACATCGGTTGAGCCATTGTAATTTAAGATTGACATACACAGAGAGAAAAATGCACACATCTACACACTCAGCCCCCTGCTGTGCTATTATTACCACAAATGGGAGCCAACAAAAGCTTCCCAGCCACTTCCTGAGAGGAAAATAACTCACTCCATATTTCTGCAGGCAGAAGGGAGTACAATTACTTCAAATGCCAACTTTGAGGGGAAATAATGCAGAACACTATTTTTTTATCTACTGGGAAACATTTTTGCTCAGAGACTATGGCATTGTTGGTTTTATATGAAAAGCATTCAAAATATAGATAATGGTGAGGAAAGTTTTAAATCTTTTTGTTCAGAAGCATTTCTGATTTGACTAAAGATTTCTTTTTAAAGATTGCTGGGAGATTTACTTTCATTTTTTAAAAAATGAGCAGTAAATGGTTTTATTGGTTATTAAAATGCTTTGCAAAATTGATTCCTCATTAATTAAAACCTGAAATAAACAAGGTCATTCAAGCTGAGCATATAAAAGTGTAAGCAGGATTTTGTCAGTAAAAACAGGAAGTCAAAAGCATCAGTAGATGTAGAAATATGGGCAGCAGAAGTTATATGCAGATCACAGCCTTTTCTGTAAAAGTCAAGCTAGGTTCCACAATTTCTGCCTACCCTTTTTTTTCTATTAGTCCTTCATAGATCAATACTCAGACAAAAAAGTTAACAAAAAGAAAAAACATGAAAAAAAAAATGGGCAGACTCGGGGGACTACTCAGTCTTTTTCTGCCGTCACTTTTCTATGTTTCTATATTTCTTTAAAGCAATAGGTGGCCCTCATGACTACTACTGACTGCTTTCCAGGTGGGAGAAGACAAGGCCAAGTCAAGGGTCTAGATGTGCATATAACTTCAGCTGATATCTTTGACTATAATGATCATTTTGAAATGTGAATTTACTAGGTTTGCTTTCCTGTCGTATCATGGCAGCATACACATGAGTTTGGACTCCGCCCCCACAACCTGATAGGACCTCATAGCTATAAAAGATTCAGATGACCCCCCGCACAGCATTCTCCTTTTTTCCTCACCTGATAAGACCGAAGATCGGCTCCCCTTACCGCCTCTTCTGGCTTGGAAGTCCTGACCTGTACAGTCTCGAAACAAGCTTTATGGTAGGAATCCCACTCTGATGGTCTCAGGGGTAAGAATGTCTGGCCTCATACAAGCCTTAAACAGGCTTAACATTTTGGCAGCGGTCATCCTGTATTTCTGACACTTGGGTATTTCTTCTGCTCCCTGTAGTCTTCCGGCCGCTCTGCCAATTTTTAAGATGGCGCTTGCGGCATCTGGCCACATCTGAGCATGTGCGAGCGGCAGTGACATCACGGGAAGGACAGGCGCTAGTTTCCAAGATGGCACCGGCTCCTTCAGAGCACATCTGAGCATGTGCGAGTGGCGCATCACTTCCGGTGTGGCGGTGGTGGATTTAAAAGTGCTCAGCTGACACTTTGCTGACTTACTGTTACAGAATTGATGCCGCTGGCTCTACTGAAGCAATTTCTCCTGCCTAAGCGCCCATACTTGCTGGCATATCTCCTCACCTCAAGGTAAGCATTCCTATCTCTACATGGTGGTGGTTGTTACTGTCTTTTGGGTCTGTCCCTTCTATATGGCTTACTATACTGGCTTACTGTAGGTATCCCAGGTGGAAGCTTCCTCACTCCTCATGGAGACCGTTGCCCCAGTAGACCATCCACGACCCAATAAGGTAAGGGGGAGGGATGGAAGACTGGTAAGTAGTGAAGTCTTATGAAAAAAGAGAGCATTGTCACTAACGCTGCCTAATTGGTCAGCCCTACCAGATCCGCAAGGTCATCGGGATTAAGGTGTAGGGA
This sequence comes from Glandirana rugosa, assembly GCA_018402905.1. Lineage (NCBI taxonomy): Eukaryota > Metazoa > Chordata > Amphibia > Anura > Ranidae > Glandirana > Glandirana rugosa. Next base: position 660,209 of record BLSH010042297.1, on the reverse strand, counting down.
TCACTCTGAGCACAGAAGAAGTCGCTCCAGATCCTCAAGGCACCGCCACTCAGACCACAGAGGCTCCTCTCCCAAGTGCCGTACATCCTCTAGCAGCCACCACTACAGACCAGCCCATGACTCATGCTGGATATGAGGAGCAAAGGCACTCCAGGGGAAGCTGGCATGTCGCTCTTGCTTTGATGAAGCAACAAGGGAGAAGGAATCGGATGTCAGGGAAGAAACTGACATAATTCAAACGACAGTTCGGGATTCCATCCTGCAGGGGACGCCCCCATCAGACAAGGCAGTTCCCTAGCACTTTAGACACCACGCAAGTGCCATCAAATTTGGATAGTTCTTCAGAGGGTGAAGAAACAGAAGTCTTTGCAGGCTTTAACTTCACATTGGTGGAGCCATTTGCCAAGTCGGTAAAAGAGGCTATTGGCTGGGAGGAAGCCAAAGAACCTCCACGGAAAACAAAGAAGTACTTTCCGAACTTAAAAAAGGATCCGGAGTTCTTCCCTTCCATTGAAGAATTGGAGGAGTTAATTAAAGAGGAGTGGCGGAAACCGGATAAAAAATCTAGCCTTAATAATAGGCTGGCAAAGCTTTATCCGCTTAAAGATTCCAGCGTAAAAACGCTGATACACGCACCAACAGTAAATGCGTATCTCATGCGTCTTGCCAGATATGTTACGCTCCCCTTGGAGGATGCGGTAACTTTCAGAGACGTACTAGATCATAAGATCGATCAAGACCTAAAGAAGGCGTACTCCTGTAGAAGGCGGTGCCTGTCAGCCAGCCGTTACTCTAGCGGCCGTGGGGAGCGCCATCTCCAGCCGGTCAACCAACATTGAAAAGATGTTGCAGGAAGGAGCAGAACAGAAGAAGATAGTGACAGCTTTCCAGGAGCTCAGTCTGGCAGGAGACTTTGTGGCAGAAGCATCCATGGATACCATAAGGTCCTCATCAAGAGCAATGCTGGCTTCAGTAATGGCTCAAAGGGCCTTGTGATTGAAGCCATGGTCAGCGGACCCAGCATCAAAGTCAAATTGGTGTAAAATCCCCTATGATGGAGCCAACCTCTTTGGGGAAAAACTGAATACCGCGATATCAAAAGTCACAGGTGGGAAGTCTGGCCTAATTCCGTCAGATAGAAGGCCGAAACAGCAGAGAGCTCAGTCATTTAGAAGAAATCTTCCAGACAGATACAGAGAAGCAAAATCTTATAAACCAGGAAGGGATTACAAAAGAAACTGGAAGAGTCCACAAACACCCTTTCTCAAGTTTCAAAAACAAAAATCTTCCACTCAAGAACAGTCAAAGTCCTTTTGAGGGTGTGCCTGCCCTGTCTGCGCCAGTTGGAGCAAGATTACAGAAGTTTGCACAGGTGTGGGCGGAAAAACTAACAGATCCATGGACTGTGTCCACCATCCAACTGGGACACAGGCAGAAATTCAAAGGGCATACTCCGGGAGACCAGTATCATCCAACCCGATTACCATCATCTCGGGAGAAGCGAACACTCTTGTGTTCATATGTGCAGGAGTTACTCCTGAAACAGGTGAAAGTAGAAGTACCACCCGATCAAAGAGGAAAATGATTCTACTCTCTCCTGTTTCTTGTAAAGAAGAAGACAAGAGACCTTCATCCAGTACTAGACCTAAAAAGGCTCAATGAGAAAATCCAAATCCAGTCATTCAAAATGGAGAGCCTTCAGACAATTCTGCCAGCGATAGACGTCGGCGACTGGATGCTTTCTGTTGACTTGGCAGACGCATATCTAGACGTACCCATTCACCCCATTTTTTCAGAGTTACCTGCGTTTTTCAGTCAAACACCAGCATTTCCAGTTCCGGAGTCTACCCTTTGGGATCTCTACGGCCCCAAGGACCTTCACCAAGGTCCTGCTACCCTTAATAGCTCTCCTGAGGGAGCAAGGTGTGAGAATTGACCACTACCTGGACGATATTCTACTATTAGCATCCGACCATGCATCTCTCATCCAGCATTGGTGCACACTGATCACCACACTACAGCAGTTAGGGTGGTTAATAAACTGGAAGAAAAACCAACTGCAACCGACACAGAGAACGATCTTCCTAGGCGCAGAACTGGACACAAAGCTAAACAAAGTTCAGCTAGCTCAGGGAAAGGTGGCCCACTTGACTCAAAAATTGAAGAAAGTATTGGGAGCAACATCACTACCAGCAAGAGTCTGCCTCAGCCTCCTAGGGTCTATGTCGGCTACCATACTGATGGTCAAATGGGCACAATGGCATATGAGTATATTCCAGAATTAATTTCTACGACAATGGAATGGGAAGTCAGTGAACCAACCAATCCTCATACAGGGAGCAGTAAAACAGTCAATCTGGTGGTGGATACATGCACACAACCTCAGGAGATTCAAACATATAGTCCCTTCTATCCAGGTAGTAGTAACTGCCAATGGCAGTATGAAGGGTGCATTATCAAGGCACAGCGACTCAAGATCGATGGCAGTTTCAGGCTCAAGGAGTTGTCTCCAATGTGCTGGAGTTAAGAGCGGCCTTTCAGGCCCTAATAGCCTTCGGCCCATCCCTGGAGATGCTCTTACGACTGGACAGCAAGACTGCAATAACCTACATTCAAAGGCAAGGAGGCACAAGGAGCCGTACCCTTCTGGATGATGTTCACCCTATCCTAGAATGGCCATGAGAGAATCTGGCAGACCTGAAGGTGGTTCATGTCCCAGCAGTCCAGAATCAGATAGCCAACAGCCTAAGGCAGCTTCCTCTCAAACAACGAGTGGTGCTTGAGTCACCAGGCATATTCGTTCATAACACAGACCTGGGGTCATCCAGACATAGACTTGACAGCGACACCAGCAAACACCAAGTGCACAAGTTATCTCACAAGGACAGTATGCTCGACAGCAGAAGGGATGGACTGTCTTCAGCACCCATGGGAGTTCCAACTGGGGTACATATTGCCTCCTACTCCCTTAATCTCAAGATTTCCACTGAGGCTCAAAAGAACATCAGCCACAGTCCTGGCAGTAATTCCCTACTGGCCGAGGTGGCCGTGGTTCACCATGCTTCTCCATCTAAGTACGAGAGACCCTCTACCTCTGCCGTTGGTTCCAGATTTACTCTCCTGGGGCCAGTTCCTCCATCCGGCACCAGAGAAACTACACCTGATGGCCTGGAGGCTAAAAGGTCAAGGCTGCTGGCCCACGGGTGCTCCCAAAAAGTGGTGCAGACGCTGCTCCAAGCCAGGAAGGCGACGACCAACAATGTCTACAATACAATCTCGGGTCCGGGGTTCTGGTACTTTAATAAAAGTTTTGAAAATTGCTGTAAAAATGTCCTGGAAAGTCCTAGAGGTCTGCAAAAGGAAGAAAAATGGGGGTAAGGGTCGGGCAAGTGCCCTACAAAGAAATGGGGAAAGTGAAATAACTTAAAATCATTTAAAAAAACACAATCATCTCCAAACTGTGTGTAAAAAGTATAAATTAGCTGGGAGAAGCCATATCACTGTTCTACAATAATCTTCAAACTGTGTGTGAACAGTATAAATTAGCTGGGAGAAGCCATATCACTGTTCTAACCCGGCTAAATTTATACTTTTCACTGTTATTTCACTGTAGATTGTAGATTATGGCTTTCCCGGCTAATTTATAGTTTTCACACACAGTTTGAAGATGATTGTAGAACAGTGATATGGCTTCTCCCAGCTAATTAAGACTTTTCACACACAGTTTGAAGATGATTTTAGAACACTGCTATGGCTTCTCCCACTAATTTATACTTTTCTCATACAGTTTGAAGATGGTCCACATCCACCTTCATTTTTGATTTTTTTATGTGATTTTTTTTTAATTATTTTAAGTTATTTCCCTATCCCCATTTCTTTGTAGGGCACTTGTCCAACCCTTACCCCCATTTTCCTTCCTTTTGCAGACCTCTAGGACTTTCCAGGACTTTGTTACAGCCATTTTTGTGCCTAAAAGTTTGGGTCCCCATTGATTTCAATGAGGTTTGGGGTCTGGGTCAAAGTTCGGGTCCTGTCCGGACCCGAACCTGGACTTTGTCCCAAAGTTCGGCCAAACCAGCAGAACCCGAACTTCCAGAGGTTCGATCAACTCTATTCATGACACATTACAAAGTTGATCTTGCACAATTAACTACCTTGGAGTTCGGGAAGTCTGTGTTACAGGCAAACTCATCGGCTACCTGCTAAATAAATTTACTTTTCTGGCACCCACCCAGTCTGCGAGTTATTTCCCATGTGTATGCTGCCATTATACAACAGAAATACGGAAAATTATATACTCACCTTTCCGTAATTTTACTTTCCTGTCGTATTCCATGGCAGCATACGAATGCCCACAATCAGTTTAGGTGATATATACCGAGAATGCTGTGAGGGGGGTCATCTGATTCTTTTATAGCTATGAGGTCCTATCAGATTGTGGGGGCGGGGTCACAACCCATGCGTATGCTGCCATGGAATACGTCAGGAAAGGAAAATTACGCAAAGGTGAGTATACAATTCACCTTTTTATAGATCTACTTACACTAAGATGAATATTTTTTGTAAGCTCCTTTTTTTATTTTAATGCTGATTTCTTGCTAAAGTGTACACATGTTCACTGAGCTAAAGCAAAGCTAGTCAGAATTGAAAGGATTTATAATTCATTTAGGAACAGACCTTAGCAATATCCTTCTTTCACTCAACATACTGTCCATGTTTCAGGACTTGATGAGCGACTCATTGCCAGTAAACTATGGCTAGAGTATCTTAACTATAGGACATAAAAAAAACTGATTTCTTTTTTTTAAGGGATATTACAGCTAAAACAATATTGTTTTCAAAAATTGCAACATTAGGGAACTAACTGGACATCTGCTGAAACAAAAGCTACATCTCATATCAAAAGGATATTTTAGCCAATACAATATTGTTTTTTCATAATATAACATTGCCACTTTGTGCACCATACAGTATATTAGTGCGGAACTAAACTGATAAAAAATACTGCCAAGTTTTTTTGTAGAAGAGAGTAACTGCTTAACCTGTCTGCTAGCAAGTTGTTATCCTTGTGTACACTTCCTGTACACTACTGGCCTAGTGGATATGGGCAGGAGATACATTATCAGTGGCCACTCAATTACCTAAAACAGAAGACACCAGGGTGAAAGAAAACCAGGGGAAAATGATAGAGGCAGACTTAGTGATGAAGGAGGCATGGACCTTGTATCACTGGAAAATAAAAAAATTGGGGTATATCTGCCATAATGTGCATGCATTCACAATATGGCAAATACTATGGGGACCCGCTGCAGCTTTAATTCTGCTTTTAGAAGATGAAGCTTACTGAGAACAGAGAATTAGTTACACACTACTGACTCTTTATTTTAGGAACCCTTTTTTCCATGTATTGCCTAACGCTAATTTGAACTTTTGCACAGCCATAAAAGGCACTCAAGATGTAAAAATATTGCTTTACTCTCAGTGTGTGTTAAAGCTTTGTTAACAATGTGCTAACACTTTGTGAGCTGACTGATCGGTCACACAGCGGGTTTCCCCACTGTGCAAGGCTTCTGCAACTATGCAAAGGTGAGTAACAGACAAAAAGATTTATAGAGGAGAAGACTGCACCTCAAAGGGAAACAGAAAACCCACTCTATGGAAAGAAAGGGACTTTACATGTGCCTAACAATGGGAAGTGATTATGGAGAACTTAATTACTTAAACTCATTTGTTTATTTCATATCGTTAAAAAGAAGTGCCATCTTGTTTAAGTCATGTTGTAAAAACTTGCAGTAGTGTCATACAGACAGTCTTATTTAACAATAAGAATGCACCAAGCATGTGAAATCAAAGCGTTTCACAACATTTGCTTCTTCAGGATTCACGTTTGAAGATGGTTGTTAAAACAATTAGAACATACTCATAAAAAAACCCAGAGAAAAATATATACATAAATGAACAGATAACATAATTACCAAAGCACAAAGAGCCTGGGGGAAGGGGAAAAGGGGGAGAAAGGGAGAGGGAGGGGAAACAAAGGGGGGAAGGGGGAGGGAAAGGAGAGGGAAGGGAAAAGGGTAGGAAAATGGGTAAATGAGAAAGGGAGAGGGGAAAAGGAGGAAGGGGGAGGGGAAAAAAAGGAGAAGGGAGGAAAAAGGACAAAATGTTTTTGGTTTGTTGGCTTTTACTGAATAGTCAAATAGTCTTGAAATTAAAAGGCCAAAATGTCCATGTCATATGTAAAATCTGGTCATCTGAATTGCACTTTTGCTTCTTGTATATCTTAGGAACTCCAGTGATGGAATTGACTACCATATTTCCTTGTTACAGTTAAGTCTACCTTAGAGTATTACTCATCATGCTGCAGTAGGGGCTTTCCCACTTGTCCTGTATAATTCTTGATAATATTAAATGCATTTTAAAAAATCCATCAGGGAGGGGACCCTTTTCTAAAACTTGCAAAAGGTGTGTAGCCAGGGTAGCTCAAGTGCATTGATCTGATTATCTAATCACCTGAAGTCAACTGTCCAGCATATATATTAACCACTTCTCACCCAGCCTATAGCAAAATGATGTCCGGGCAGTGGTTCACTTATCCCGACTGGATGTCATATGACGTCTTCCAGGATAACCCGTGATCTCGGGGCCCACGGTGGCACTTTGCGAGGCGATCGGTGCTGTGGTGTGTCACTCCACCCAGGACCACCAGGACCACCGGGGATGCCCACCAGGATCACCAGGGATGCCACCCAAGACCACCAGGTATACCCAGTAAAGCACTGCATAAATTGACAGCGCTATATAAGTACCTGAAATAAATAAATAAGGATGCCACTCAGTACCAATCAGTGATCCCTACCAGAGCGTACCTGTTCCTCTTAATCAGTGCTGCCTCACAGTGCCATCTATCAGTGCTGCCTATAAGTGCCCACCAGTGCCACCTATCAGTGCCACCCATCAATGCCGTCCATCAGTGCCACCTATCAGTGCCCATCAGTGACACCTACCAGTGCTCAGTGCCACATATCAGTGCCCATCAGTGCCGCCTATGAGTGACCATCAGTGCCGCCTATCAGCGCCCATCAGTGCTGCATATAGATGCCTTATCATCAGTGCCAACTCATCAGTGCTGCCTCATCAGTGCCAAACAGTACTGCCTCATCAGTGCCCGTTAGTGCAGCCTCATCAGTGCCAATCCGTGAAGGAGATAACTTACTTATTTACAAAATTGTGTAACAGAAACAAAGAAAAAACTTGTGGGAAAAAAAGATAAAAACTTTGTTGGGTACCGTGTAGCATGACCCCGCAATTATCATTCAAAATATGACAGCGCTGAAAGCTGAAAATTGGTCTGGGCAGGAATTGTATTGAAGTGGTTAAACTAAAATATTAGTCTTGGGCTAACTGTCCTAAGTAAATCTAAAAAAAAAGTTAACAACTTTTTTTGTTTGTTTTTAAAACAGCTATTAAGTATGTATTGATATTTGTGTCTACACTGGAGAAATATATGTCCTGGTGACTATTGTCACCTGGACTTAAAGCAGTTCTTCACCTTGAAAATAAACTTTCCTCCTCTCCAACCCTCCTCTACTCCACTACATATATACCAAATGCCTCTCCTTTTTTACAGGTTTCAGTTCACTCCCCACTCTCTATTGTCACCTAGAATGATGTGCAGTGCTATTCTGTGCTGGGTGAGTGAGTAACTGAAATGAGGATAACCCAGCATCAGATAAGCAGGGGTTAAAAATACATAAAAAAATAAATAAATGGGGAGGAGGGTGAAGTTCCTCTTTAAGGTGGTAACTAGAGTTGAGCGAACACCTGGAAGTTCGGGTTCTGCTGGTCCGTCCGAACTTCGGGACAAAGTCCGGGTCCGGGTCCGGACGGAACCCGAACGATCGCACGGACAACGAACCCCATTGAAATCAATGGGGACCCGAACTTTTAGGCACAAAAATGGCTGTAGGAAAGTCCTGGAAAGCCCCAGAGGGCTGCAAAAGGAAGTAAAATGGGGGTAAGGGTAGGGCAAGTGCCCTACAAAAAAATGGGGACAGGGAAATAACTGTAAATATTTTTAAAAAAATAAAAACATAAAAAAAGCAAAAATGGAGGTGAATGTGGATCATCTTCAAACTGTGTCTGAAAAGTATTAATTAACGGTAGAAGCCATATAACTGTTCTAAAATCATCTTCAAACTAGGGCAAGTGCCCTACAA
>BLSH010042297.1:622858-647807 GCA_018402905.1 Glandirana rugosa | reverse complement strand
CGGGGGTTTTTATAATTTCCGATATATTAGTTTCAAGTCGTCACAAAGGTGGAGACGCGAGTTACAATGAGTCTACCCATTTTCTCCGAATGGTCTTTTACTACTGGGGGAATATTCACTCAGTAAATTGTGAAAAGTAGCACCCAATGTATACCACCCTGAAGCTCTTGAAAGGAAAAGGTTGGTCAGAACGTATACCTTAGACTTATCCAGTCATTACGTAAGTGGAGGAGAGAAGGTCTAGTCACACCGTCTCTATATATTTTTTTTTTATTAAGGTATCACATCATATAGTTTGTCGGGTATATATCTCAACTCGCTTGGGCCTCCCCGGACCCGAACCCGGACTTTTTTTGAAAAGTCCGGGTCCGGGTCCCGGACACCCCAAAGTTCGGTACGGACCCAAACTTTACAGTCCGGGTTCGCTCAACTCTATATATGGGCTGTTTGATATACTACACTATGGAATTATTTTTTTTTTATATATCTCTGCCACACTGATCTGGAAGAGAGGAGGTGAATGCATTACTGACCTATTCAGATTCCATATGCAAGACTGGTTGGAAAAGGAAAGTTCTCGAAGTCCCACCATATGTAACCCACGATGAAAAGTGTTAAATGACTCACTTATAAGGGGGTCATCATTTTCTGGTAAGCCTCTTTTACCCATCTGAGTAACATTGAGCGCAGAGGTGGAAACACTGCTGAACTTTGATTATATAGCCTTTAATATTTTTGGGGGCATGTTTTCACTTCATTTTTATTCACTTTATTCATCATTATTATTATACAGGGTGTATATAGCACCAACAGTTTGCACAGCACTTTACAACGTTAATTATGATTCATTTTTGAGATTGCAAGGACATTTGCACATTTATTCACTTTATTTATTATTTAATTTTTGATATTGAATGGACATTTACATTTATATAGTTGACAATTGTTTTATGGGGTCATTTTGCAATAGGTTAATTCTAGCCCCAGGCCATGTTATTTCCTGCATTTATATTTTTGGGTTTCTTGATATTAACATTGTAGTGCTTTCAGGTGTTCAGCATTTGAAATCAATTTAACCCCTTCCACATTGCGCACAGTATATTTACTGCGGCAGTGTGGACGTGTCCCGCAAATTGCCGTAAATAATCAGTGATTTGCGGAGTGGCAGCTAGGGGGTGCGCACCCGCCTTACTCCAAAGGAGTGTGCCCACAGCTCGGGCGGACCCGATGTCTGCCGGCAAGCCGTGATGAGCTGCCACAGCCAAAGAAAGGAGAACCGCCTGTAATGGGGGTTCCCCGCACTGTCAGTGGGGACATAGGAGATCTACTGATCCCTGTCACTGGGATCAGTTAGATCTGTTATGTCCATAACAGCCCAGCCCCCTCACAGTTAGAACACATGCAAGGAACACAGTTAACCCCTAGATCTCCCCCTGCAGGTTAACCCCTTCACTTGCAATGGCATTTACACAGTAATCAGTGCATTTTTATAGCACTCATCGCTGTATACATGCCAATGGTCCCAAAAAAGTGTCAAAATGGTCCGACATGTCCGCCACAATATCGCAGTACCTCTAAAAAGATCGCAGCCATTACTAGTAAAAAAAATAAAAACCCCAGAAATTAATTCTCATCATTCGTAAATGTGGCAACTTTTGCGCAAACCAATCAATAAACGCTGATTGCAATTTTTTTTACCAAAAATATGAGGAAGAATATAAATCGGCCAAAACCGATGAAAAAAAAGTTTTTTTATATATTTTTTTTGGATTTGTATCTTAGCAAAAAAGTAAGAAAAAAGTTTTTTTTGGCAAAATTGTCGCTCTTTTTTTGTTTATAGAAATGATGCAGAGGTGATCAAATACCACCAAAAGAAAGCTCTATTCATGAGAAAAAAAGGACGCAAATTTTGTTTGGGTACAACGTCGCACAACCACACAATTGTCAGTTAAAGCGATGCAGTGCCGAATCGCAAAAAGTGTTCTGGTCCTAACGTGGGAAATCCTTCCGGGGGTGAAGTGGTTAAGGCAATCAGTTTATTTAGAATACATCAATAGCTAGGCACATTGGAGCTGCAGTTGACCACCTTCTGATTTGCTTTTGACCTCCATTTAATGTGCATCAAGCTGCTTTTGGACTCCTATTGCCTTGTATGATAGGAGGCGAAATATTAATGTGAAAAAAGCACATCCACCCTGGTCCTTACACTAGTGTTTATTAAGCACTGCCTGTGTGGTAAGGACCTAAAGCAGTGCATTTTGCTTTTCACAAAGGTTGACAAATGAAATACTTTCAGAAACAAATTTCCTTGAAACATTTTTACATGCAATTGGAAACGCTTCTGTTTTTTGCATAGGTCAAGTCATTTGGCTGATTTACTTTGTGAAACATAATATATGTTTTACATATGACCTTCAACAAGGCAATTAATGTGGTGATTTCTAGCCTGTAAAGGTCAATACAAAGTGCCTTAACCTCAACAATGAAATAAAGACAACTGGCAGTACAGGAAATACTTACTTGAGAATAAAAGTGTTAACATATTCCGCTAAAGCCATGTATTCAAAATTAAAGATGAACTCATGAACATATCAGTTCATAAATAACATAGTATAGTAATTGAACTCTATTTTCTTTTATTATTGCTATTTTATATATGTCATATGTTAGTGGGCCAGCCCTATATAATATGAGGCTGATATAGCAAGCTCTGTTAAAGTCATCATTTTTTCCTAAAACAGTTACATTCAAGGCAAGTATTTAATGATAATTGTTATAGTTACTAGTGGGCTAATATTAGCTCTCAACCAAACTGCCAAGCCATCAAATAGCTGGCATTGTAGCTGATCACATGTGCACATAGCAGCTTGGCGATAAAGGATAGGAATGTTTAGTTCCACTTTAAGTTGAAGTGGTGCTGTAGCACTTTAGAATCCAGTAAGATTTAATATTTATTCATCAAGACCAGTGTACTGCACCAGCCCTCTTTGAGACAACATAAAAAAATCTCAAAATTCATAATTTAAACAGATGTACTATTTAAGAAATTAAACCAAAAACCCTCAAAAATGGGACTATTATGGGCACAAAAGCAAAAACATCTATATATAAAAATACCAATTTTATTGAGTGTACAAATTACACAAAGTATTAAAATTGCCAAACAATGATGTTGAAACAGAATATGATGTGTTGCATACAGTTTTATAACCTGGTTATGTACAAGACCTAATGCATTTCGGTGCTGGTCACCTTCGTCAGAGGTATAGCTTGCAACATAACAACTCGGTATAATCTTAAAAAGAAAAAACATGAGGTTAGAGACATCATGCAGACTGGTTAATATGGACTCTATGAATGTATTAGATTACCATTTTTGGACATACCAAAAAACCCCACATTTCTCAAAGAAAATATCGAAAGATATCACTAAAGATACATTTAATTCACAATCTTGGCTTAGTCCCGCAGCAGCTTGACTGGCCCCCAACCAGACCACAATATGTTTACCGCAAAAGCTCATGGCTTCACCCCAAGGGGAAGGAGGAAGGACATGAGGGAAGGAATCCCTGTAGATTGAAATAAAAAGGAATGTCTTTATATAGTATCAAAAATTATATATTTTTTTATTTTTGTATGGAACATCAGAACATATTCTATTTATTAGGCGTAAAAGTACCTTTAAATGAATGCCAAGTGTATATTGATTAATATGCAGGACTAAGGTGTGGAGACGTCAAGGAACAAATTTATTTTCTTTATGCCAAAAACATGCATACACGGAGCATTCTATTCATGACAACAAAAACAAAAAAAGAGAAAAAGAAAAAAGAGAGACGCAGGTAAGCTGTGTCAAATGTATACAAAAAGATGTTAAAAAACATCCGACGCTTAGGGAAAAGTTTTTTATTACCTGCCAGTAGATTTTTCACAGGTGGCAACCATTAATATATCGTATGCCTGCAACGGTTACAAAGGGACCCCCACCAGGCAAACGTACCAACACTGCTGCAATGTAAGAACATAAAACAGCAATGATTATGTAGTAAGGGAACCCCTTCCAATTGTCGCCAGAAAACACGTCTATGAACATATATACGGGTTACCTTATCACCAGGAAGAGAGGCCTCCGCCCGTCCTGCACCTCAATGCCGATGTGAGGTAATTGGGAGATTTATACAGCTGTGTAATCAACTGATAATTATGTCCGAGCCAAAGACCAGCTTTGGAGACAGCTCTGTCCCTCCCCTCATAGGTGAGGCCAATTAAAGCTTCCAGCCGGATGACGGGGGGGTCACCTGTCGCAGCGGAGATGACACCACCAGTCATCTAGCTGCTGACGCAGCATCCTCTATGGAACGCAAGCAGGAAGTGGATTATGTCAACCTGACACATAGCCACTAGATGGAAAACCTGGAAGTGGAGATGGGTGACATTCTCCACAATGGCCCCGCCAGCGGGGGGGAACCCGTCTCGGATGCATAGCAGCTCCACAGAGGAAAGAGGCCACCTATGCCTTAGGCAGGTGGCCTGGGTGCGCCGGGCAGAAACGGATCCAGGTCATGCAGGGTGGGTGTAGCAAGCAGCACAAGGCAGTCAATTCTTGTTATTTTTGAAAATAATGGGCTTATCTCATATTAACAAACCAAAAAACGTAATGTAGAGGGCAAATTGACCCCACTAAAAAAACCTTCATTAATCTAGGGAAAAATAATAAAGTGTATTATTGCTATGTAACTCTTCATAGAAGTCATAAAGTCCAGTAGCGTGATGGTATTCAATCCCCATACTTCTCTCTATACAAAATATTTTTTTGTATTACACTTAAGTTAGCAACAGTTACATAAGAACATTTTGGATAATTGCACAAAAAAAAAAAAAAAAAGATTTATTTTATTTAAGAAATTAGAGTGATTCACAACATGCACAGTCATATCTTACATGTGTATGCCTTATATGTACATTTGCATTTGAGTGTGTGTGTGGATTGACAGTGATGTTTTTACATTTTTTAATAGTTCTCTTATATTGTATTTCAATTTTTGCCCCTTTTTTATTTTCTTGAATTGCTAACAAGCTTGCAATGTGATATCATGGGCAAATGAAAGGTTCTCTTTATGCAGATATAAGGAGTCTATGCCTCCCTCGACATCCACTTTGGCTAATTAAGCACAGAACATGCTTGATTAGATGCTTCCCCGGCTACAGTAGCCGGGGAATGACAGCTCTGAACCTGGAAATGACAAAATCCTCATGATTTCCAAGTTCATTAGTTGTAGAGGAAACTGGGAAGAGTGTTTTCCCTGAGCTCTTTCTGGTCCCCATCCTAAAGCCATGTATGTCAGTTCTATGCTCCCCAGAGGGTTGGCAGTGCTACTGGGCACCTATAAGGGATGGGGGGATGACATGGTTACTGTGCTGTAAAAGTGATTACTTTTACATTAAAGCCAACAGATCACTTATAAAAACAATACTACGCTCACTGCTGCAGCAATGAGGTTTTTTAAACCTTTTTAATACCAGGATGTTTTATAAACAAGCCTTGGTAGACAAGGGGTTAAAAAAATAGCATGCCACGATGTGACTCTACAGATAAAGGCAAATCAATTTTAAAAGAACTAATTTCTGGTAATATAAGTGTGTTTGCAGCAGTATTATGAAAACAACACTTTAATGTGACATGATTTGTCAAGTACCAGCTTGTTAAAGCATTTTCAGGAAAGTCTCTATTATTATTTATAATTGATACTTTTGGTGTTCGTTACATGTGCTTATAATGTGCAGTTTCCTCATCAATTCAAGGCTTGCTTAACAAGCTTGTTATAAACGTGTGAACTGTTTTTTATGTTGATCAAATTACAAAGAATGAGAAATCCCAGGTGTATAAAGTGACAAATGCACTCAATTTTTCATTGCTTTATTATTAATAGCAGCACAGAAACCCTGACTTTTTTTCTAATGTTTTATTGGATTTTACAAATAACAATTAGAAAGGACCATTAGAAGGGAATATAGACTGGGAACAACAGGTATTAAATATTTAGATCTTCTGCCCAATTTATTCAATACTACAATCCTGTAGCCATTCGTGAACATATTTAAAGACACATAACTATGTCTGCCTAAAGAAGGGGACCATGAAAAGCCATAAAATGCTGGCATATCAACCTATGTAAAATTATTTGTCCACGCATACATTATTAAAACACATGTGTTTGGAGAGCTGTGACGATTGAAGATTCTCAGGGTGCAATCTTTTGCAGTCATTACAAGCACCCTGCTGGTCATACTCACCCTGCTGGTCATACTGGTCTAGCACTAAAAGGATTGTGCAGCTCAGCACAAGATTTTCATCATATTTAAATAAGATCTACAAGGAAAAAAATTCACTGAAATTTGATTGGGTCCCCTCTGTGAAGAAATATACACGTTACCACCTTTTAATGACCCTCTAGGAAAACAATAGCAGGAGCTCATCAGCCATCCCACCAGTGCTTACTCCCATTTTATGACTGGATTCTGAACAGTGAAACACTGTTGATTCCACAAAGGAGCCGTATGTTTTTTGATTGTGTTGCAGTAGAAGGTTGCAGAACCAGGTGGAATTAGAATTGAAATCTGCAGATATGGCACCTCCAGAGCTTGTGGAACATTTTGGGCAGTTCTACATTGATATTGATTTCGGTCCTGAAAAACAAGGGTTTTTCACATGACTCCATGCTTCAGACAGGTAAAATGATTCTTACAGATTGCAATGACTGATGTATGAGACAATAATACTGGCATGTAAGGGGGAGAGATTAAGAGCTTATGTAGTGGTAGTTATGTCGTAGTATGTTTCCTGGCTTTTAATTGACTCTAAACTCTGGTTTAAAAAAAATCATATTCAAGTTTATATTCTTAACTCTGCCTCCTCTAAATCTCCAAATGTATTTTTTTTCTCTGATTTGGCTTCCTGTTAGATAGTGGCTACATTTGTTCTCCATAGTCCCACTGTCTGCAGGAATGTAGCCACCTTTCCTTTCACTCTCGAGATGGACTATGGTTTTTGTAGAGTGAATAGAGCAGTGCACAGAAACAGCATGTGGTATCACCATAATCAAGCCGCAGAATGTGCTTTGGGTTCTACGTTTGTCTATGGTGTGTGTTAGAAATATCGTATTAATTGACAACTTTGTGAAAAAAATATGTATATATGTTTTCCTGCACTTTTCAATGCATAGTAGAATGTGTTTTGGGGTGTTATTATAAGTATGCCTATGCATGAGAAATAACTTATTAAAATGACAACTTTATGAAAAAAAATATTTTATTTCCAAATAATTGTGACAAACAATTACTACTTCAAAAAACTTTCTAAATACACCTGGGTGTCTACTTTCTAAAAAGGGGTCATTTGGGGGGTATTTGTACTGCCCTGGCATTTTTAGGGCCTCAAGAAATTAGATAGGCAGGCAGTTTATCAGGACTGATCAATTTTCAAATATATATTTTCCACAGTTTGTGGATTCTATAACTTTCACACAGACTAAATAATAGAAAATAAAGAAGAGCCCATAAACATCCAAGTCTTGGCCAACCTCTTAGCTCACACGTTACAGAGGTGTAAAAACACTAAGGCCCTGAGAAACCACAATATTGGATACCAATGGAAATACCCCGCCACAATCAAAATCATAAAAGAGGTCTCTACCTTCTTTGTTAATACACCCGATGAAGGGCTCGACCCACAAAGTGACTGGAGCATCATCCCCGCTGATCCACAGAACATCCAATCCTCAGGTCCTGCGACTAAAATTCCAAAGGGGTGAAAGCAGCATTTGGACTGTCGCAACAACAAGAAAAATGATCGCTGACACATATCACCTTTTCACATTCACATACATAAAGGCTGTTCCCTTGGAGAAGTTACTGCTCCCATACTAGCTTCTTAGTAATACTCCACCAAAAAGAGAGGAGTCCTAATTACCATTAGGGACTCTGTAGACTTCAAGCTCCACTGCTCCATATTAGACGAAGGTGGTAGGTATATCATTTTAATATGCACAATCAACTCTCTTAACTACACCATTATGGGAGCATATGCTCCCAATTCTAAACAGGGGACTTTTTTTGCAAACACATATTGCCAAATATAGACAAGGCAATTTAATAATTTGTGGTAATATGAACTTATTGGTTGACCCCCTTATAGGCACGACCTTAAACAGGAAGCACCATTCATCCCCACTGCCTAACCTTTTACGTAGTGAGGATCTCTATGACTATTCTTATCACTCCCCTAGGTTCAACTCATATTCACGTATTGACTTATGCTTAGTAGACAAATGGTTATTACAAAAGGCATCTTCTACTGAAATAGGTCATATAATGTGGTCCGACCATGCTCCTATCTGTATCACAATATCGGAATCAGATTCTATCCGTCACACCCTTTTGTGGAGGTGCAATAACAAACTAATAAAGGAAACCCCCATGAACGAGGTGCTCATCAACATCTCCAAGTATTTTTACCCATCAATGATACCCCGGATACCAGCATCTTCTCCCTATGGAATGTGCATAAAGTGTATACCCGCGAAATATTGATCCAGCTAGGCTCCCTAACCAAACGAGTGCATAATGCAAAATTACATTCTGTAACAACTGAGCTTCGAACCTTAGAAGATAAAAATAAGTCTCACCCAGATCCTCATATAGCATCTGCCATGGCTAAGCTGCGTTTAGAACTCCGCTCCCTACTACAAGATAAACATGAACATATGCTTCGGCAACTTAAACTGAAATACTGCTCCTTACATAACAAGGCCAGGAAATTCCTTGCCTCACGCCTAAAATCTCGTAGAACTAAATCCAAAATCCTGTATCTCCTTCACCCATTTACTCAACAAAAATCTAACCCTCAGCATATAGCGGACGCATTTGCAGCTTATAATAGTTCACTATATAACTTACATAAAGATGCATTAGTTAGCCAACCCTCCTCAGACACAATCTCCTCTTTTCTAGCCAACCTCATACTCCCTTTGTTGAATCCCTCTGATATGGAAGAATTAAATTGTCCCTTTTCCATCTCAGAAATACATAAAATAATTAATTCAATGCCCTGTGGGAAATCCCCCGGCCCTGATGGATTCACTAATGAATATTACCACACTTTCTCCTCCCTTATAAGCCCCTACTTGGTTAAACGATTTAATGCTGCTGCTGAAGGCAAAGCCTTTCCAAAGGAAATGTTGAGAGTTCACATTGTTACTATTCCCAAACCAGGAAGGAGCCCTGACTGTCCGGCTAATTTTCGACCAATCTCTTTGCTTAATACCGACATCAAATTGTATGCTAAAGCTCTAGCACAAAGGCTGAAGAAGGTGCTACCCTCATTACTTCCACCAGATCAGACGGGTTTCACTCCTGGCAGACAGACATCCGATGCAACAAGATGTGTGATTAATATTATGCATTTTTCTGAGCGTGGTCAAACGCCTTCTGTGATGTTCTCTATTGACGCGGAGGTGTTCAACCGAGTTCACAGGGGCTACATGTCACAGGTTCTCAGTAAATTTGGCTTTAAAGGTATGATTCTGTCTGCTGTCCTTGCACTGTATTCCAACCCCTCAGCCCAGGTGTACACAGCAAGTTTACTCTCCAAACCCTTTGCCATAACTAATGGCACAAGACAGGGGGGCCCACTCTCACAGTCAATTTTCAACCTGATGATTGAACCGTTGAAAAATCCGATCCCACTCCTCGATAACTGGCTTCCTCTTTAGAGAAAGACCCCATGTTATCAATCTCCTTGCAGATGATATCATCCTGATGCTGACCAATCCCCACACTTCACTCTCACAAGCTCATGTAACAGAGTTTAGCAATATATCCTATTACAAAGTCAACCATTCTAAATCTCTAGTTATGGATCTCAATATCCCCCAACCTATCAAAGCTAAGTTGAAAGGAACTGCCATACACATGGGCTAAAACAAGTATATCATATCTTGGTATTACAATCACTCCCTCTCACAATAGTCTAGCGGAAGCAAAGTACAAACCCTTAATAGGCAGAATTGAGGTACAATTGAAAAAGATTGCCCAAGTACCGAGGTCATGGGTAGGTAGGTGGGCAGCCTATAAAATGCAGATTCTTCCCCAAATACTGTATATATTCAGGTCCCTAAATATCCTGGTTAAACAATCATATATAAAAACTCTCACATCGCAGCTAAGGAAATTTATTTGGAAAGGAAAGAGGGCTTGTTGCTCCCACAGATCCTTGATAAAACACAGATCGATTTGTGAAATGGGTATGGTGGATCTACAAGACTACCTTAGAGAAGTCCACCTAGATCATTTGAGACATTGGTTCAATCTATCGGCTGAACCGCTATGGTTAGATATAGAAAAGGGAATCAATAAAACCAATCACCTCAGTTCTCTACTATATGCGGACAGCTGGGGCATGCTAAATCTATCTGAATATCTACACACCACTAGAGCATCTATGTATGCATGGACAAAGATTATTAGCATTCCCTCCCAAACCCCTACCCACTTCACTACAATACCTCTAGTAACTCTAGAGCACCTCATCCCTCAAATTAAACTATGTCATCTGGAGAAGTTTGGTCTCCATCATCTACAAGATATCCTAGACGGTCACCAACCGAGGCCCCCAGAATCACTTATTAACAAATATTCCCTCCCACACTCTATCTTCTTCACACTATTTCACAATTTTAGCTTTCTCAAAACCTCCCCACCACCTACTGTTACACTACACACCAAAATGTTATTTAACTTCAGTAAATCAAAACCAATGATCCAATGGGAAGCAGATCTTCAAACTTCCTTCTCTGAACCCCAATGGATCCAAGCCATCCACTAATCATACTCTATTACACATTGTGTAAACCATTGGGAATTGACATTAAACATCTCACAGAGATGGTATTTAACACCACACAAATTAGCAAAAATGTTTCCTAAGAGCTCCCCACTATGTTGGTGGGGTTGTGGTTCTCCGGGCAACATCATGCATATTTTATGGTCCTGTAAAAACATTTGCAGTTTTTGGCGGAAAACCTTTCAAATCACAGGCATCTTAACTCCTACTGACCCGTCTTTGGCCCTACTTAACATAGGTATTGACAAGTTTCCAACTACATATCGGGGCATAGTAACCTATTATCTGCAAAATTAGTCATCACTAGGCATTGGAAACAAGACCTGTGCCCTAACCCATCTGACATGATTAATACCACCCACCAACACTTCCTGTGGGAGAAATCCCTTGCCTTACAACACAAATCACTCTGCCCCTTCAATGGTATATGGAAACCATGGTCCTTATGGTACCCCTCATCAGTACACAATGATTAGATCTTAATTGCCGTAATTAAGTGATACTATGTATGCTTTAAACTGAAACATACATCATTCTCTGATAATGTACTTGTGCCTAATACTCCTCATAATTTTGCTATGGGTGCCCTCTATGTACCCATACCTCGTTCCCCTTTCCTTTACTTTCCTCCCACTAGGGGTCAAAGAGGAAGAGGGAGAGGTCCACACAGACCATATCCTAGACAAGATTACAATTACCAGGGGGAATGGAGAGAAAGACAGGAAACTTATTACCCAAGTGCACCCACACAACATGCACAACAAAGACATTACCCAGGGTATCAGGGGGAATGGAGAGACTGGAAGGAACCTTATCGCCCCCCCACAGGTCAACCAATACACCCCATCAAGAAACAAAGAAAGAGAGGGTGTAGAGGAGCAGGGCTGGTGCAAGGATTTTTGACACCTTAGGCGAAACCTTATTTTGGCGCCCCCCTTTGGCTCTGCCCCTGACTCCAGCTCCTTTGCCCAGTCAATTTATACGATGAAGGTGGCGGAGGTAGAGATTTTTTGCAGAGTCTCTCTACCCATTTCTTTAGCCGTGGTCCACAGGCCCGCACCTGTGCCCCTAGATCCGCCTCATTTTACCGCCCTGGGGTGCTGTGAGCCGCGGCTCTCCAGTGACATGAGTGACTGATGCTGAGCAGTGACGGATCAACAGTGGATGGGCGCCCCTGGTGGTATTGGCGCCCTAGGCGGCCGCCTACTCTGCCTAGTGGTAGAGCCGGCCCTGTAGAGGAGGGAGAAAGAAAAAGAAAGAGATTGAGGTAACAGCAGGTATCTTTAATTTGGCAGGAGTAGAGTTCTCGCAAGAAGAACTGCAAATATTAAATGAAGGGCTAAAGTATGCACCCCAAAAGCTTCTGGATAAATTTGAATTTTATATAGACCTAGAGAAGTTTTCTAGAAAACTAAATATAAAAAAATAATTTTCAGAACAAAAAACAAATAGGATCAAAGAGGAAATAGACTATTATCAACACACACAGCTCAGAAATAAATCTACTTTTAACCCAAAAACTACTTCAAATAAGTATGTGGAGGTCTTTAAGAAAATGGTACATGAAGAAACCAATGAATTAAAACTGGACAGAAATAGGAGTAATAAGAGTGAAATACAAGCTATTAGAAAACTGGAGAAACAAAAAGAAATAGTTATAAGACCAGTCGATAAGGGGGGCGGACTAGTAATTTAAAAAAAGTCAGACTATGAAGCAGAGATGCAAAAAATTTTGGGAGATAAGGACACGTATATCAAACTAAAAGGGAACCCCACTCTCAAACTTCAAAAAAGTCTGAAAAAATGGAATCAAAAGGGGAAGAAAATGGGAATACTCAATTACAAATATCTATACCCAAAAGCACCTAGAATGCCAGTAGTGTATCAAGTGCCGAAAATGCACAAGAATAAGATCAATCCACCCGGAAGACCAATTCTTAGTGGAATAGAGTCCCTTTACTCACGACTGGGTGAGTATCTGGACTTCTATCTCCAGCCATTGGCAAGCAAAGGTAAATCATATTTGAAAGATAGTTGGGATGTAATAACTTTATTAACAGAACAGGCGGTAAACGATTCCACCCTATTGGCAACCATAGACGTGGAGTCGTTATATACCAACATAAAACAAACGGATGCATTATGAGCTGTAGAATGGGCATTACATATGAAAACTGACATGAAACAGGAACAAATTAATTATTTGTTGGAAGGACTAAATGAAGCAATGGCAAATAACTTCTTTTGGTATAATGGGGAATTCTTTAATCAAATAAAAGGTGTTGCCATGGGAGCTAGGTACACTCCCAGTGTGGCCAACATCTTTTTAAATAAATGGGAAGAGGAGGAATACTTCACCCATCACTGGCCAGAACTCCAATGTTATCGGAGATTCATAGATGGCATCTTGGTGATATGGCAGGGAACAGAGGTGAGATTGAAGGAATTCCTCTTCTCAATGAACAACAACAAATATGGCATAAAGGTAACAGCAAATTGGAATTATGAACTAGTCCAATTTCTAGATCTAGAAGTATTCAAGGAAAAGGGGAAATTGGTAATGAAAACCCATTTTAAGGAAGTCGACAGAAATGGCTATGTATCGACTAGAAGCTGCCACCATCCGAAATGGCTGGGTGCAATTCCCAAAGGCCAGTTTATACGGATAATGAGGAATTCCCATAACATTTCAGACTAATACAAACAGACTGATGTACTGATTGGAAGGTTCTTGGAAAAGGGGTACCGCAAATCAGTACTAGTGAAAGTAAGGGAACAGGTGGGTAAAATGGATAGACAAAAGTTGTTGTCCCCCACTAAAACCATCAAAAGACAACCTATAGAAATGCCCTTCATCACAGGCTTCAACACACAGTATAGAAAGGTAGAAAACATAATTCGTAAATATTGGCCCATTTTACTTAAGGACCCTAGTTTGAAAAAAATACTCCCCACAAAACCCAGTTTTATCTACAGAGGAGCCCCAGGCTTACGAAATTGCATAGCCCAAAATGTAGTCGACCAACCCACACAAACCACTCCATTCTTTCAAATGAAAGGTTTCTATAGATGTAGCAGGTGCATATCTTGTAAAGCCACAGGGGACAAAAGAAGGAAGATCTTGAGTTTTGAGAACAATGGAGAGGATTTTGAAATAAAAAAATCTATCACCTGTCATACCAGGTGGGCCACGTACCTTCTTATTTGCCCCTGTGGTTTAAGATATGTAGGCAGAACCTCACGTCCACTGTTTAAACAGATTAACGAACATGTCAACACAATTAAAAAAAGGCTGTGATAAACACAATGTGCCTAGACACTTTAAACAATTCCACAAAAAAGACCCTTCAGGACTAAAGTTCCTGGGTATCGATAGAGTAAGAAAGAATTGGAGAGGAGGGGACATGGTCAAGAGGGTGTCACAAAACGAGACCTGGTGGATACATAGGTTAGGCACTTTATTTCCCGCAGATTTGAACAAAGATATCGATTTAAACTGCTATATTTCCAATTGGTAATAGGGAGGGGAATTATGATCATCATACCCCCCAAAAAATCATTTTACATAGTATCTAATTGTAAGGTAATATCACTTTAATTAGTGACTAATCCTTGAGATGATGTTACAATTACTCTAAGCTTTCCCTTTCAATCACTCCTCTTTTTGAGTTAGATCAAAACCTGTTATCCTAATACTAAAAAAAAAAAAAAAAAAGGTTATCCACTATCTCTGAGTGTAATATAACTAATGCTAATAAATTTGACATACTTATTCCTTTTTCTTCTTATGTGCTTTATTTTTAAAAAGATGTTCGTTTTATTTTTATTTTTTTAAAATGTACGTTTTTTTAAAAAGATGTGCGTTTTTTATAAATATTTATATATATATATATATGTTTTACTTTTTTGAATTGTATTAAATATATGAACTTATTGATGTGGATATTTGTGCTGACCAAAAAAGCCGTTCACTATGACGCACAGACTGTATACAAACACATTGCCTCAATTATGAGTGATTTTGAATAATTAGCATCACTGAACCAATCACAGCACACTTCCTGGTATAAATGACTCCAACAAAATGGAGACCAATGTACTTCCTGATGATGTGGTATTACCACAAAATGCATAGAGGTCACATCCGCCTCCTCTGATGTGGTTTCCGTTTCCGGTTCACGGCTTGGAACGCACACCGATTTGACTGTAATCAACTAAGGCTGAACGTGCTAGTGCTGGCAGACAGCACTTTTTAATGTGAGTAAACATTTTAGACTACGTTGTATGGATTATCTTTCAATAAATTGAGTTGCGCTATGAAGCTTGTTCCTTTGTTTTTATGAGATTTGTTGCCCAACTTGAATTGGGAGAGAAATTGGAGCATTTGCATTTATGGAGCCATCCAGGATAGCCTAGTGGAGGAGAAGGTGGTCCGGTGTAATGTTTGATGACAAAAACGCAGGTTTTTTACATACATCTGGTGAGTGCGTAGTGAATCTACATGTGTGGTGGTGGAGCACTCTAATATTACAGAAGAACTGACTTTCTTGTTGATAGCCACAGTTTTCCTTTATTTACTTGGTGGATGGGCTTGCATACCTCCTTTCAACATTGAAGATATACAGTGTCTTTATGTGAAAGACTCTAGCATTGGACTTTGTTGAATTCTGCTGTTTATATAGATTTACCCCCATTACTTACTATTGCACTTCAATATGCACTGCACTTGTGTTATTCATAACCATATGATATAACATTTTTTTTTTATTGCACTGTATTATACACTGCACATGCGTTATATGAGTAAGCGCCTTAAACTTTTCCACCCTAATACCCTATTTACAGATGGGAAATTGTTTCCATCTATGAAAGTAGGCTGCTAAACTCTCACCTATTTTGTTTTGTTTTTCATTTAATGGTGGCACCATCCTGGTCCATTTTTTCATTTGTTTTTGTTTTTCTCCTTTCTCCTATATTTGGATCACTCCACTCTATCAGTAGGAATGCATATCTTGTTACTGTGCTATTCATGTATACCATTACCATTGTGGAGTGGCTATGAAGGTGGCTTTGTTTGCGATGCAAACGTTGTACTTGTTTCCATTTGAAACCAAATAAACATATTCTTAAAAAAATTAATAAATAAATAAACAAAGACGTACCAAAGAAGTGTAGCATAATACATTTTGGCCTAAATTTATGAAGAAAGATTATTTATTTGCAAAATTGTAAAACAGAAAATAATAAAAAATGTGTTTTTCAATCAAAGGTTTCTGTATTTTTTTGTTTATTTAGAAAAAAATTAAAACCCAGTGGTGATTAAATACCACCAAAAAAAAGCTACGTCTGAAAAAAATTATAGAAAACTTCATTTGTGTACAGTGTTACATGACTGAGTAATTGTCATTCAGGCTGGGTTCACACTATTACGAATTGGATGCAGATTTCCCTGCATCCAATTTGCATGTCAGGAGATTGTTACCGGCTCTCAATGTTCACACATCTCCGGAGCGGCTCCAGAGCAAATTTCACAGGAGTCCGGTGCGTCTTTTAGTCCATTTCAGGTCTGAATTCAGCCAAAAATTCAGACTGAAATAGAACCTGAAGCAGTGAACAGGGCTGCATCGGACTCCTGCTGTGAGCCGCTCCGCACGGCAATGTGAAACCAGCCTCAAAGTGTGACAGCACTGAAATTTGAAAATTGGCCTGGGCAGGAAGGGGGTGAAAGAGTCTGGTACTGAGGTGGTTAAAAAAGTTGTGAAATAATACTTTATATGCGCGGTCAAGCTAAAATGGAATCCCATCCCAGTACATGAAATTCAGTTTCCATTCTATAACACACTGTTGAATGTAATTGCTCTTTAAATAGACTGACCGTGCAGTCAGCCACCGAAGTAAGCACGCAAGTTCAATTTTACCACTTCAGCTCTTGTACTTTTATACCCCTTATGGACCAGAGGTATGGGCTTGCTTATTTGATGATAGATTTTAAAAAAAGGCTCCTGGGATGTATGACATTATTTTGGCCCAGGCCTACAGGAAACAACTGAATAAATGTAAAAAAAAGGTTAAAACAAGTCAAAATAATACAAATTCTTATATGTTTACTAAGGCTAGTAGCCTAAGGATTAGAATAGTTAATGTTGATAGAGAGAGTTAAGTTCTGTTTTAATTAGTGACAATTAAAATTCTCATTTATCTCTCTGCCCGTTTCATCATTCTATTAGTTTAAAATCCAAAACAGTAAAATCTCAAGTACCACTAAACTAACTGTGATCTCTTTGAAATCTCTCACCCCTAGGCACAGGTAGCTTTAGCATTATAGGGGCCTGAAGTTGAATTGTTTAGGCCTTTACATAATGCAAGCTGCATGGTATGCAAGCTACTGCAACTCAAATGGAAATATGGTAATATTTCACAGAATCAGTTTTACTTAGCTTAAATCTCTTTGGCTGCTGCAATCTGTAGTTCAGTCCGGCTATATAACTATGCAGTCTTTCTATGATGTTACTGGCAGAGAATACAACTACATGTTTGGTTTAATTGCATTTTCCTAAAATAAAAAGAATTTACGCACATACAGGTTTGGACAGGCCAAGCAAGAAAGCCAGTGTCACCTAGTGCACTACTATTCACTTACTTACCGCCGCCTCCTAATTTATATGTTTTGTCAAGAGTTTTAAAGGGCACTTGAAGGAAAGCTTACTTGTCATTTAGTGACAATCACTTATCTGAACTAACACTCTGCTCTTGTTCCGGTAATTAGTTAGGAAGAGAAAAAACAAGCTTTGGTACTTCTATTCTGGTAATTAACAGTGCTAAATCTGTCATTGATAATTTAGAACACAAGGGAATGAATTGTTACATTTCTTCAGTGCTCATGTCTTTATCTGCTTGCAAGCATTTATTTATCAGTTCTTTTGTGGTTGACATAGACAAAGATTCCTTTTCATGCAGCATACTGTATGACTTGTGTCAAGTTGTTGAAATTGCTTAATTCCTTTTCGTCTGCTGTCATAAATATATGAATAGAAAATACACAGGAATTTCTAAATACATTACTAGTTATTAATTGGAAAATGACTGTACAATGTAATTACCAGGAGAACACACTGTGAGAAATTATTAGGTACATTTATCAAATTGCTTTAAACCTCTGTTATGTTTTATTTTATTGCATAGAAGTATAATTTTTCAACTGATTGAGCTCTCTGTGGCTAAACTTACCAAATTATTAGAAAACTAAAAATAAAACAGCAGTAGATAAACAATGTTAAATGCAAGTAAATGTAGTAGTTTATTTTCTGAACATGGATTTCTGCATCTGTATAGCTGCTATGAAATTTGTGAGAGGGTTCCACTCTCTGTGTTGGGTTGTTAGCTTGTTATGGCTAATGCATTTGTAGCAATATAACACACAGTCATACCAATTGTGTAGGAGAAGGTGTGAAGTTCCAACTGACTGGACACAGAGCACTGACCCGACCTATGGCATGGTAAATTTTCTGCTGCTGTATCCAAGATATAGTTGAGGTGTTAGGCGAGCCACGTTCACTAAAAACCTGGTGCTAAATACAGCCAATACCTTGATTTCAGTTTGTCCCTACTATAAAGCTATAGAAGAGATGCATTACCAAACTTGCAGACAAATATTAGCCTGCAAATAAGCTAAACTCACATAGATGATGTTCAGGCAAAGCTGAAACACAGGCACATGCCTTTACAAGCAAGAGGCAGATAAACAACAGAATCCCAGATGTAATCAGCATATAGCCAGTCATAACTAGAAAAGCAGAACTAATTATAGATCAGAGGACTGAAATAGCATGAAGAATTGGGAATTGGGGAAGCAGAGTTCATGCTCAGTTACTTTCTCAGTGTTCTTAGTGGAATGTATATTTGCCACATATCGGGGTTCGTTTACTAAAAACAAATAGACTGTGCACTCTGCAAGGGCAGCTGCACTCGTTTTCCCCAGAGCTTAGCCAATGTGGTGAAGCTCTACTAATTTCCATCATCCAAGCAAAAGTGCTCTTTATATTTTCCTTGTACCTGTGTATTCTTTGCAAAGTGAAGCTTTACCACATTGACTAAGCTCTGGGGAAAACGAGCGCAGCTGCCCTTGCAGAGTGCACAGTCTATTTGTTTTTAGTAAATGAACAAATTGACTCTACAGACTGCATATCCCATCTATGTATATTCTGAGCTGTTGAAAATTACTTATCTGATATAACTCTAAATGTTACACTGGTCAAGTGTCTTTTCCTAGTATATGGTATATTTATCTATAGACCATTGTGAGAGAAATCAGTAGTACAGGATAAAAACTTGGCAACTTTTGAATTATGCCAAAAATTATCTTCCTATTCACTTACCCCATAAATAAAGGGGACATATATTCCAGTATTAAAATATAGGTATATGATCAGTTGTACTAGGATGGATAAGTAAATAGTAAAATAATAAATAATAAATGAATACAATCGTACTCTTCAGCAGAGGTCATGTGACCAAAGCCCTATGTTTTATGCATGAGCACTGGAAGAGACCCTAAGCAGTAGTTTTCTACCAGGAAGCGTAAATATATTACTGCTTCTATTACTTTGTATTCATCCCATCAAGACTGTTATCATAACCTTACATTTATAGTTGTTTATAGGTACATTATAAGAAATACATTAATTGTTATAAAATAACACACTTGGGAAAAAAGCTACATATCACACAAAAACTGAGTTTTTTTCAACCTATGGAAATTGTATAAAGGTCCCACTGGACAGAATGTTTTGTCTTCTTGCCAGTAACATGTACAAAAATATATACATAATTATTTCATTTGTGGGCCTTTGAAAACTGAAAAAAAAACATGAATTATTAGCTGCCTCTGAAGACTGGTATTAGAAAACCCTATATATATATATATATATATATATATATATATATATATATATATATATATATTAATAAATTATTTTTTTATTTATGTGCTCATTAAAAGACATTTTAAGTTCTTTATGACCTACCATTCTAGTTTTGTTGATAAAACAACTGGAAACACACATCTATAAATGCTGAAACAGCGTTATTTATCCATTAAAAATAATAGAATGTTGAATCACTTTTTACATACATCTGTAGGACATATGCAACTAAAGCAAAACAGCATGAGGCTAAGAGCTTGTTGAACAAAGAGGGAATGATGGTTAAAAAAATAGGAATATATAACAGTATTATTATTTTATATGATGTATTTTCCTATGATTCATTGAATTACAAAATGTAAAGATAAATATTTATTTTGGAAAGCTGATTAAATAAAATGTTCAGGCTTTATTCCAAGAAATGTTTGATTGTGCAAAACAATACAGTCCACATTTGTACAGTATAATACATCATCATACTTAATGATTAACATATGAACTTGTCACTGTAGTTACCTGTCATAATAATCATCTTGTTTTATTCAGGTTCCTCATAGAAATAAGAAACCATATTTGTTAAAGGATAAGTTCACTTTTGCCAGAAAAAAATGCACATTGTTTTGCAGGTAAAATATATGCATGTATTATTTTTTGTAATGGACCTGTAAAGCATTGCATTGTAATGTCATGTTCCTGCAGACTGTCTGTGTATATATCTGGCTGTACCTCTGTTACGGGCAGGCAGTTACACTGTGACAGGAAGACTTAATGAACTACTACAGTGCTCAACAACAGCACCTTAGCAGTTCATTGATAACCACAAGCCGACAGCCACAAAAGCTGTCAGACCTTGCAGTTTTCCCATTCACAGAACACTGTGAATGGATGACATGGCCCTGGCAGGTGTATCCCCACACAGCTACACTTTTTGCACACTGTGACAGCAGGTTGGGGAATTATCCCCAGCTAGCTGTCGGAATGGGGGATCAGGGGGAGCAGGGGCCAGTGCATCTGTAACATGTTACATGTTAAACTCTGTTACACCCATGTGTAACATGTAACATGTTGCAAAAGGTGAACTTATCCTTTAAGATGACTGCTAAACTAAAATACAAGTTATCTGTTATACAAAAGGTGCACAACAGTTTCAATAACTGTACAGAAAATAGGCAGCGGTGGGCTTCATAAAGGATGCGATTTTCAACCATTCCAGAGAAATGGTGGTACCTGGATATTGTGGGCATTATTTCCATACCACATTTTATTTGTGAGATTGATTGTCTTTTATTTGCTGTGCAGCTAACCAAATCAGGCTTTTGATGACTGCCAGTGGCATTATGTACAGGTTGATTATCTAATTTTTCTTTCATGTAGTTAAAAAGGAACTTCACCCCCCTGTTTCAGTTTTATTTTCCATCCCTCTTATCTTTTATACAAATTCTGTTCAAGAAACATACTTTAACACCCACAAAATCCAGTATTGCTCTGTAGGGATCTGCCACTCAGCTGATGTACACCATGATCCATGGCACCATCTTCCTCCCCTGTGTCATCCAGGAGCAGCCTTCTCTTCTAGGTTTTGCAGCTGGATCCTAATGATGTTCTACAAAGTCCTCCTCCAGCACTGGAGTAAAAGAAGAAGGGTTCTTCAGACAGCCGCACTCCAAAAAATTGCTGTGTATTGATAAAAATCAAATATGGTACAGACAGAGCATAACAGGGGACAGTCCCCAGGTACAAGAGCTAACGCGTTTCACGTCTATATCTGACGCTTACTCATAGCTAACGACAGTGTAGTCATATCGCTGCTTAAATATGAACTGAAGATCCTCTCAACAAAGGAGAGCACTGTGTCTAAGCCTCTAATGCATCCTGGGATACCTGATATGGACATCCTAGGAGGCTGTGGGAGCAGGGCAATATCATTCTCACTTAGGTGAGAACGGAGATGGAGATTATGGACTATAGAACCAAAACAAAAGGCATGAAAAAGACACATTTGTCAGCTATTTTAGGCTAAGGAGGAGGTAGGTTTAAAATGACTGAAATAAGTCATTTAGAGTAAAGGTCCTCTTTAAGTAATACCAGCTAGGGACTGCCTGTGACCACCCTGTGACTGAATAGTGGAGGAGCAGCAGAAGACTGTGTCACCACTCTATTTTCTTCCACATTCAGTGTGTTCCTTGTCAGCACATGTGTATACAACACACCTGGTTGGCTCCTAATGCAGCCATATCTTCCTATCTGAGCACTGCTGTAAAAGATAGTACAAGCACTTGATATCAAGCAAACATTAAATATTTATGCTACTTGCATATTCAAGTACTTTTATTTATTTTTAATGGTGCAAGGATCTAGCCAAACAGAGGTTTTACTACAAACAGGAGCAAAAAAAGGTGCTTCCGAATACACACAACATTTTACCACCAATAACAACTAGGGAACTAAAACTGTCCCCCTACAACACACGAGAAACCCCACTGTTCTTGACTGGCTACCAAACCTCAGAAGGAAGGGGAGGGAAATTGATAAGAACCCAGGGCTAGATAGGAGGCCTGTGCCCCCCCCGGACTGACCAAGTCCCCTCCCCATACCCGAACAACGGACTAGCCCACAACGCATATCATAAACAACAGGTCTTTAAACTTGTAATCAGTCCCATATAACTCTACCCCCTCCCTTCCCTCCCACTGCACCCCCCCCACATCTTCAAACAGGTACCTGACCCACTCTTCCCCCCTCTCCCCCACATAGGAGATACCATAGAGTCAACGGTCAACTCAAAGGCTAACAGCTGGTTTGTTAGGCCCAAACACACCCATAACTCCACAAACCTGAATACAGAATGCATATTGACAACTATCCCAGACCTATAAACCATACTTACCCCCCTCAACATATAAACAGTTCAGTTGAGGGATAACTTAACAGGAACCCATCCCCTTACATTGGGCATCTGGACGTTCCCACTTGCTCTATCCTAGATATGGCTTTTCACACCCAAGACAAAGCATATCTATCTATATGAACCAATGTTCCAAAGAGGTCCTACATAATACACAATGCAATGTTTAATCATATGTATCCTTTAAACAATACCGATTTATGGCTATCAGTTATGTCTTTACTACGCTCTGTTCACCACAGCCATTGAGCCCATGTATAAGATGTTACACATTATTGTTTGCATGTATCTTCTGATGGATATTTTCACTAAAACCTTTTTGAAACAAAAAAAGGTGCTTCCTTTTTAATACTGCTCTTAAGTAAATATTAATTTCCATTACACTAATTAGTAATATTACCTTTTTAGCAACTAATTCATATTTAATAAAAATAGCAATTCAATATTCACCTCCATTATTATTTATGCACATTCCACATTAAACAAGGTACTTAGAAAATTGTTGGGAAATTTGGATCTTTTTTCCAAGATTTACTACAAAAATTTTCAAGTCTGTTTGCTTCTTGCTTCATCTGCTGGGATGTGGAGTTAAAGTCCACATTAATAGGATCTAAGAGCTTAAAAATATTTTCAAATAACTATTTCAACAGAAGAAAGACAATATACTATTGCAGGACAGTCTATACAAGTCCCAAATCCATTACTATGTAAAAACTTTAACTTCTGACTGAAGGTTCTGTGTTCACATGCTAAATGTTCAGATCTACTGTACTTCATAAATAACATCCTCAAGCAATTCTCCCTAACATGAACCTCTAAGTACTTTAAGCTTTGCTTCAATAAGAGACTAACAGCACTTGGAATTCCCATGAGCAATCTGTGCCATGACCTACAGCATCTAATGAACATCTTCTGATTCTACTGTACATACTAGTAACCCATAAAGCCAAGCCTTAGGCAATCTGTGTGTTGCTAAGAATGATTTATTTGTGAGATTTAGCTTATGTTTTATAACATGTGTAGTACCATACAAGATTGTTATTTGTCCTTGACCTTGCAGATAAAAGGCAAAACTCTGTAATATAAACCAAAAAAAACTAAAGCAAAGATCCAGGTTAAGAGCAGAGCACAGGTATTCATTCAAGAGTTGTTCAAATTATATATTTTCATGCCAGATGACTGATTATCTTGTCTCATGCTGTACTCCTATAGTTACATGGTTGGGGAACTTTTATATCCCCTCTAAGAAATATGCCTACCTATGGTTGTTTAGGAAGCATAAAAAGAAAGGGAAGATATAATGAACTGTTATGAAAACACCACAAGCCACCATGTCAATCTATTTGTGTTTTAATACATTTTAGTTGTATTTAGGAACTTCAAGTTTTTTTTGCCTGTGAAATTTTAAAAAACACTAATTCATTTTGTTTCCAAACCACGGATCTGCTGAAGCCTAGGCGCAGAGTAATTAGATGCTTATGGTTATGATCTAACAAACTCCTTCAGAATTGCTTAACTATTAGGTTCTATGTATTCCTAAACACACACTAGTAGCACATTTTACACTATTCGGTAAGATGGAGAATTGGAAACCATAAATTATTTATAATCTGAACTGCATAAAAAGATTAGCAAATGTACCCAATATTAATGTTTTGCTATGCAGATGAAAATGAAAAATAAAATCTATTATCAGAGAATTGATCATTCCAGAGTACTTACACTACATCAAGTCAGGAAAGTGTAAAATGTTCATGGCTTTATTGTTTTTTATCATTCCTTTCCTTTATACATGCAGTATTTCAGGATATATTTTTAAATTCAGTTCCAACTAATCAACACAGGGTCAGTTGGAATTGTATGAGCTAAGGCAAAACTTGTCCTTTCCCTTATTTTGGCAGTTACTGCTTTTTCTTCTAATACCTCGTTGACCCTATTGCAAATTATGTAGAACATTGATGTCACGGCTATTGGAATGAGTTCAAGACTCAAGAGATAAACTATAGAGTACTCTTGAGAACTGTGTGTAACACTTTAACTAAAACTGGGACAAACCATACTACTGTTCTGCAAACATCTGGAAACTGTGTGTGAAACTATAGCAGAGAGAAGAACAGTGATATGGGTTCATCAATTTCACAATGTGTGTCAAGAGTTCTCATGAGATATCAAATAGAGAACTCAGAACTTGAGTAAGGTTATCGGCACTGTAGTTACAAGATG
>BLSH010042297.1:570204-609932 GCA_018402905.1 Glandirana rugosa | reverse complement strand
CCGAGGAAAACAAATCTAAGTCGACAGCGAGGGATTACTACACCCACCGGCGGGCGAGGAATCGTTACGACTAAATCATTAAAATCATCGAAAAAATAATAATAATAATATGTCCTAAATATATCGTGGCCGTCGAACGCGTCGTGAAATGTTGTAATCCCGTCTGTCATGTTAATGTTATGTTAAGGTATGTCCTCCTTAGTCTCTCGGGACGAACAATCTCGAATGTTAGATCCTCCCTCCCAGTTCACTATACTTTCCCATTATTGACACCTCCTACTCTACTACTAAGAAAACCACCATAAACTAGGGGAGACGCAGTAAAGACTAGCGGCGATATTTGTTTTCTATTTTAGCAAAAAGTAAGAAATTTGGGTTTTTTTGCAAAATTGTCGCTCTTCTTTTGTTTATAGCGGCGATCAGAAATGACGCAGAGGGGATCAAATACCACCAAAAGAATCATCATCTCATCCTCCACAGTTATTACCCTTTCATATCACTTGACCCTCCCTCCTAGATTGTAAGCTCTAACAAGCAGGGCTCTCTGATTCCTCCTGTATGGAATTGTATTGTAATTGTACTGTCTGCCCTAATGTTGTAAAGTGCTGCGCAAGCTGCCGGTGCTATATAAATCCTGTATAATAATAATAATAAAAAAGCTACTAAAATTACTAAATCAGCATTGCTAAGGAGCGGGCGGCCACCCACATCATTAGGGAGCGACAGCTGAATCTAAACAAAAGGAGCCCCGCTGACAGCTGACTCTAAAAAAAACAGAATTGCCGGAAATAAAAAAATTGGGGAAAAAAACATTGTGGAGTCCACCCAATGCATACCAGGCCCTTACAGGTCTAGTATGGATTTTGAGGGGAACCCCATGCCAAAATGTAAAAAAAATTGGTGTGGGGTCCCCCCAAAATCCATACCAGACCCTTAACCAAGCATGCAGCCCAGCAGGTAAGTTAAGGGAGGGACGAGCAAGCCAGCCCCTCCTTCCTGAACCATACCAGGTCACATGGGGAGTTGCTTTGGGACAGGGGAGCTTTGCCCCTCCCAAAGCATCTTGTCCCCATGTTGATAGAGACAAGGGCCTCTCCCCCATAACCCTGGCCAATGGTTGCAGGGGTCTGCGGGCGGGGAGCTTATTACTTGTCACCTTGCCCCCTTGTGACACGCCCCGTGTCAGACGGCAGAGCTGGCAGGCGGTGGGAGCCTTTGGCTTTAGCAGAGTTCTTTTTTTTCTTTGTTTGGTTTGTTGGTGGTGGCAGGCGTCATGATTAACAATGGATCTAAACTGGGGACATTTTCTTTTATTGTTTAAATAAAGGACTTGTCAAAAACTGTCTATTGTCTTTTTTACACTTTTTTTGGGTGAATGAGTATGGGGTTCTATATACCCCACACTCATTCACATGGATGGGCCGGGATCTGGGGGCCCCTTCTTAAAGGGGGCTTCCAGGTTCCGATAAGCCCCCCAACCACCGGCGAGGGTTGTGGGGAAGAGACACTTGTCCCCATCAACATAGGGACAAGGTGTTTTGGGGGCAGAGCCCCCAGCCCCAAAGCACCCACCCATGTTGAAAACATGTGGTCTGGTATTAATGGGAAGCGCTCACTCATCCCCTCCCTTTCCTGACCTTCTTGGCTGCATGTTCGAATAAGAGTCTGGTATGGATTATTGGGGGGCCCTCACACCATTTTTAAATAAGTGTTGGCGTGGGGTCCCTCTCAAAATCATTAACAGACCCAAAAGCCCTGGTATGTGTTTGGGGGGACCCCATGCTATTTTTTCCTGATTTTTTTATTGCCGGCAATTCTTTTTTTCAGATTCAGCTCTCAGAGGGGAACATTGCTGACAGCTGATGACTCATCAGTTGTTAAGGACACGGTGGCCGTCCGCTCCTGGACAACAATGATGTTTACTGTTAAAAATGAAAAAATAAATTATAATTAAATTATAAAAAATGTTTTAATATTATTTTGAAATTCGCACATGTTTCCTGTGGCAGTGCTCAACTTTCTATGCCTTTTGTTTGACAATAGCTTCATTATTATCACTACAAGTCAGGCCATCTAGCAGTGATGTGCCAATTGAGTGACACAGGTGTAAGGAAGGTCTAGTGCATTCTGGAAGGAGAAGTCCAGTGCATAAAAATGCTTCTCTGCATAAGGTACTCAATACATGTATTAGCGCAGACATACAAGTATGCACTCTAAGATGCTTGCGTGTAAGTGCATGTGTATGCTCGACGCTGGTGTTGGTGCCAAAAGACCTATATAAGATTGTGTGTCACGGATAGATTGCTGCATGGTCTTCAGTTAGTTCCTGACTTACCTGTGACCTGACATTGTGGCATCAGCCTGTATTTTGGAGTCTGCATCCTGCCTTCTTTTTTTCAGATTCAGCTGTCAGAGGGGAACCCCACTGACAGCTGGTGACTCATCAGTTGTTAAGGACATGGCAGCCCTCCGCTCCTTAACAACCATGATGTTTACTGTTTAACAACCAATACACATTCCACAAATACCGCATGCCTGAACCACTACTTAATTTACGCATGCATTTAATTATTTATTTCCTTCTGTGAATGGATTTTAACGCCTGTTCATACGGTATTTATCAAGCATTTTTAGCATTTTTTGGTAAATACCACACAAACGGTCTAGTGAATTGACAGTTTCAGGATCGCATGAGATATTTAGTCAAAATGTGTCCTGACTAGAGTTGAGCAAACCCGAACTGTAAAGTTTGGGTTCGTACCGGACTTTAGGGTGCCCGTGTCCCAAACCCGAACCCGGGGTTCGGGTATTTTTTTGTGCCTTTTGAATAGCTGCAGGGCAGCCAATCAACAAGCGTTTCACTCGTTTGCCCTTAGAAGCCATCACAGCCATGCTTACTAATGGCATGGCTGTGATTGGCCAGTGCATCATGTGAACCAGCCTCTATATAAGCTGGAGTCATGTAGTGCTGCATGTCACATCATCTCATACTAGTGTAGAGAGAGGATGCTGCTGCTGCGAGGGACAGATTAGCTTTAGAAAATCATCTCATACTAGTGTAGGGAGAGGATGCAGCTGCTGGTGTGAGGGACAGATTAGCTTTAGAAAATCATCTCATACTAGTGTAGGGAGAGGCTTCTGCTGCTGGTGTGAGGGACAGATTAGCTTTAGAAAATCTGTTAAAAACAGCGATTTATTGGTGGGTGGGTGCTAGAGGAGATTTTTGTTTGCTAGAGCACATTTTGTTTGCTAAGCAAAGTGCCTCATATAAAACCTAAGCAATTTTTCTGTTTGTTAGGTGGGCGTTTGCAGCCATTTTTTCAAGTACAGTGCACTTGCAACTGCTTGTGTGTCAGGGACACTACTTTAATCGTGTTCTGTTAGTTCAGTTGGAAACATTTTGGCATATTTAAATACTGCTTTTACATTGCAGTTAGACAAATTATTTTTTTTTTCTTTGTGAAAATATTACATTTGCGGCCAGCGGGGCATTTCTTGCACAACATTTAAAAGTGCATCTACATTGCTGGTTTAAAAAAAAATATTCTAAATACTACATTTACGGCCAGCGGTGCATTTCTTGCACAAAAATAAAAAGTGCATCTACATTGCTGGTTTAAAAAAAAATATTATAAATACTACATTTGTGGTCAGCGGTGCATTTCTTGCACAAAAATAAAAAGTGCGTCTACATTGCTGGTTTAAAAAAAAAATATTACAAATACTAAATTTGCGGCCAGCGGTGCATTTCTTGCACAAAAATAAAGAGTGCGTCTACATTGCTGGTTTAAAAAAAAAGAATAATAATTTATTATTCTTTTTTTCATTATTAATAAATAGTGCTACATAGTAAATTTGCACCTTGCTGTGTATTTCTTGCACAAAATTAAAAAAGTGTATCTACATTGCTGGTTTAAAAAAAAAGAAAAATATTTTATTATTCTTTTTATTTATTATTAATAAATAGTGCTACATAGTACATTTGCACCTTGCTGTGCATTTCTTGCACAAAAATAAAAAGTGCGTCTACATTGCTGGTTTAAAAAAAAGAATAATACTTTTATTATTCTTTTTATATTATTATTAATAAATAGTGCTACATAGTACATTTGCACCTTGCTGTGCATTTCTTGCACAAAATTAAAAAGTGCGTCTACATTGCTGGTTTATAAAAAAAAAATAATAATTTAGTATTCTTTTTTTTATTATTAATAAATAGTGCTACATAGTACATTTGCACCTTGCTGTGCATTTCTTGCACAAAAATAAAAACTGTGTCTACATTGCTGGTTTAAAAAAAAAGAATATTAAATAGTGCTACATAGTACATTTGCACCTTGCTGTGCATTTCTTGCACAAAATTGCACAGTGCCGGTTTAAAAAATAATCTAAATTTGTACTAAATAGTACATTTGCATCCAGAATGAGGAGAGCGTCAAATAAGGGACGTGGTCGTGGTGCTGCTGGTGCTGCTGGTGCTTCTGGTGTTGGTGGGGTTGGTGAAGCTCCTGTTGCAAGGAGAGGACATGGTTGATCTGTGCCAGCTACACGCACAAGTGAAACACCTTCCTCAGGTGCGAGTAGCCGACAAAACCTTCAACGTTCTATGATAGGCCCGAATGCCACTCAACGAATGGTGAGGCCAGAACAAGTACAGGCGATAGTAGATTGGGTGGCTGACAATGGCTCCAGTTCCTTCACATTGTCTCCCACCCGGTCCCTTGCTGAAAGCTCAGAGTTGGAGTTGGCACCTGAACCCCATGGCCATCTGTCTTTCACCTCAGCCCCTTGTAAATCAGCCAAACAGTCTGAGCCCCAAGTCATGCAGCAGTCTCTTTATTTTTTATGTGCTTTTAAGTTATTTCCCTATCCACATTTGTTTGCAGGGCACTTGTCCTACTCTTCCCCCATTTTGCTTCCTTTTGCAGCCCTCTAGCACTTTCCAGGACTTTTTTAGAGCCATTTAAGGCTCAAAAGTTCGGGTCACCATTGACTTCAATGGGGTTCGGGGTAAAGTTCGGGTCAAGTTCGGGGCTGAATTCTAACTTTTTTGCGAAGTTCGGCTGAAGCCGCCGAACCCGAACATCCAGGTGTCCGCTCAACTCTAGTCCTAACACCTAAATATCTCATGCAAATTCATTCTGTGAATGGAGCCCATTGTCCCCTGTTCAGTAGCAGTGCGAGTGGCACTGCCAGCATGTACAATCCCATCCTCATATCAGCCTAGAAGTAAATAATATCACTTATCTGGCGCTTAGGAAGAGAAAACGATAATTGACACCTAAGCAGCTGCTATAATAATAAAAGTCATAAAAAAATATAAGCCAATAGGTCCTCAAATTTAGGCCATCAGGCTAAAGCAGCGCTATTATGTGTATAATACACAGACAGATCTTATTAACCTGAGATGAAAGCACACCATAAATATTGTTCAAGTGATTGGATGGCATGTCCTGAAAATTCACCCAGTGTAAGATCCTCAAAATCAGTAAAAACTCAGGTTACAGATCATCTGAAGGTTCATGCAGATGTATGGGGAGACCACCTTCACCACACCTCGTGATCCGTTCCCTTAAGAATTGCACTCACCAGAAATATATCAATAGACCGCCTTTGTATACAAAACTTGTGTGTGCAGACAGGGAAACTTTGCTGTATGGGAATAAAACATTTACAGGTTCACACTATGAGGTTTGCTACCCTTTTTTATCTGAGAAACTGAACTGCTTGTGGAGTCAGAGCTTGGCTGAATATAGGAACAGCAACCATATACCATTGATCCAGGTGATCCAATCGGGATATCCATGGAGCTGTTTCCCTGTCTGCACACACAAGTTTTTGTATACAAAGGCGGTCTATTGATATATTTCTGGTGACTGCAATTCTTAAGGGAGCGGGATCACGAGGTGTGGTGAAGGTGGTCTCCCCATACATCTGCATGAACCTTCAGATGATCTGTGACTTGAGTTTTTATTGATTTGGAGGATTTTACACTGGGCGTATTTTCAGTACACTTCCATCCAATCTCTTGAACAATATTCATGGTGTGCTTTCATCTCAGGTTAATAGGATCTGTCTGTGTATTATACACGGAATAGCACTGCTTTAGCCTAATGGACTAAATTTGAGGACCTATTGGCTTATATTTTTTTAATCCCATCCTCATGCAGCAAAAATTTTCTGGTGAAAGAAACGTTCTATCAAAGCGTAGGCCTGTCTTAATAATCAAAAAAGATATTAAAGGAAAACTGTCCTGCACAAACAGGTATGCAGAAAGAAGTTCTGACTTTAATCTGACATTCCTTTCCTGCATATTTGTTCCAGGTCAGTGACTAAGTAAGTATTACATGCATAATATATATTGTGTAGGCCAAGGGAACATGTCTCAATTAAATTAGATGTGAACCTGAGAAGGTACTTTACAGCAAAATGTTTAACAGTAAATTGCAAGTGGGGTTATCTCAACTATCACAAGTGCTAGAATTCATTCAAATTATGAATAATTTGACTAGTTTATTATTGTTTTATTAATTTCAAAAACTTGAGACACATTTTTTATTTTCTTGTGTCATTGGCACATGCGCTATGAAGAAATGCCCCCCCCCGTTCCATTTCATCAGGAGCGGGTGCAGTCACATGGCTCCAGCCTGTCACAGAGCCAGAATCCACAGCTCCGGAAGGAAGAGGGGTGAACATGGATGCAGGTAAGTGTCACATAATGTACTAGTATGTGATGCATACTAGCACATTATGCATTTACTTTGCAGGGGAACAAAAAGGAAGACAAACCCATCAGGGTCTACTTCCTCTTTAAGTAAAAAAAAATCATATGTGTGTTTCAATATGTATTTACATTATACTGTAGTTACAATATGTTAACTATATGTGATATACTGTGCACTGCTTTATTCATGAAATGTGTATAAAAAGTCCCTTTTTTACAGTAGCCAAGGAAGCTAGAAACTCAGCACAAGCTGACAAGCTGACAAAGGTTTCATTATAGAGCTGTTTACTGCATTTACTTTTTCTGTTCTGATTGTTTTCAGGGTCAGAGAACCAAAGATTCATTTCACTTGTGAAATGATTACTAGACAGGAACTTGTATGTGGTCTTACAATTTTACTGATCGTAGGTTATTCTCAGCAGCAGTCTACTGGCAGTTCAATGTAGCATAGTACGATAATCATAATATCACTCTCTTCAGTCACTAATCCTGTGTGAAACTGAGCAGCAATTGCCCGATTTATCATTTGTAACACTACTGTAGCCAATGTGAGTTACATGCTGTTCTACTGCTAGCTCATTATTTTATACTGCTTCTAAAAGTCATTGAATTATGGGAAAATTCTGTACTGTGGGCAGAACATGAAGTCATATAAAAGACTGTAAGACAGCCTTGATATTCAGCTAAAGGCACCTTCTATTAAGCACTAGAGATGGGGTTTGGGTTCACCACCATAGGTGCATGGGATGTGCAAATTTTTTGAACTTTTGCCCCAAAACCTTGCAGGTTTAAGACACACCCTATAATGCAGTGCATAACTTTTGCCCCTGAAGAAATGAAAAACCTAGACCCCACTGTATAAAATATTGGACTCACAGTAGCCATATTGTCAGTATTTGTTAGAGCTGTTAGGAAAAGCTGGCATTTCTGTGTAGGAAGAAATACTGTTTTTTTATTTTTTTTTACTTACTTTTAGTTTTTTTAATATTCATTTGGAATTGGCACATGTTTCCTGTGGCAGTGCTCAGCTTTCCATGCCTCTTGTTTGACAATAGCTTAATCATTAGCACTACAAGTGAGACCGTCTATCAGTGATGTGCCAATTGAGTGACACAGGTGTAAGGAAGGTCCAGTGCGTTCTGGTAGGAGAAGTCCAGTGCATGCGGATGCTTCTCTGCATAAGGTACTGAGTGAGAAGAAGGAACATCCATTTTAGGTATAAATCAAATATATATTTGATATAAAGTACATTGGTGATAAAGCAGATGATGTTACATCTTGTCTTTCCTTTCTATGTGAGAATGCCAGTTTAACTCTAGTTTTACACCCTGTAATTTGCAAGATTGCTATCTCAGCATGACTACCTGTTCAAACAAAAAGCCTGGAAGTGACAAGACTATGTGAATGACCATCTACATATCAAAAGAAGTCATCAGAGAATCAAATGGACTCCAAAGAGTAGTTAGCTAGGTGCCAACCCCCTTTCAGAATGTATAAATTGTATTGCAATTGTAGCCAAAGCAGAACAATTCTTTGAGACCATTGCCATGTTCTTCATTGTTCTCCCTGACTGTGGCTAGCTACAGTCTTGTATAATAAATATGTTTATTTTTCAATATGGCTTCAGCAGTCAAAATGTTACTGAAACCTAAGAGGATGAGGTTTCCCCTACAGTACCTAATACACATATTAGCACAGACATATTAGTGTGCAATCTAAGCTGTGTGCGTGTAAGCGCATGTGTATGCTTGACACTGGCATTGGCGCCAAAAGATCTGTATAGGATTGTGTGTCACAGATAGATTGCTGCATGGTCTTCAGGTAGTTCCTGACTTACCTGTGATCCGACCTGCTTCCTCTGCCTTCCCACCTATGACCTGGCTTCCCTTTGACCTGCCTTTGGATTAGGTCTGCCCATTGTGACCTCAGCATGTATTTTGGAGTCTGCATCCTGCCTTCTAAT
Organism: Glandirana rugosa; assembly: GCA_018402905.1. Classification (NCBI taxonomy): domain Eukaryota; kingdom Metazoa; phylum Chordata; class Amphibia; order Anura; family Ranidae; genus Glandirana; species Glandirana rugosa. Next base: position 601,245 of record BLSH010042297.1, on the reverse strand, counting down.
GTGGTACCTCACTACCCAGCTGTTAACTGACCCTGGTCTCTATACTAACATTGTCTCTAGCTTATGTTTCTGTGCCTCGATTGTCTCTTCATTTCTGTCTGCTGACAGGGTCTTATCATGTTCCTGCATCTGTTTCTTACCCAGTGGTCCACAGTCATTTATCTCTTGCACCTGACTGCTGGTGCTGCCTGCAGTGTTGGCCCCTGTGCCTTATCCTCACATCCCCTGTCACCACGCCAAGGGGTATTTCATTTGTACAGCCATTATTTAAAAATTATACAGTAATGTCTGTGCACCTTATTTCTAACTGTAAATGTACAATACAAAATTACCGCTCAAAGTTCGCTAAATAACTTGGAAAAGCACATACATATATTTTGCACATGTTTAATAAATTGTCTGCTTTGCATTTAAACATCAACCAATGATAATCAGAGTTTATTAATGACTGTAAATGGGTTTGACTATTTTATTTTGATATTATTATGAAAATCCTTTCAACTTATCAGTAAGGCTGAATTCACACCTAGCATTTTTTAAAGCGTAACTCCACTTTTGTTCAGAAAAAAACATTCCCCTCTGGGTGAACTATGTACATTGTAAGGATTATAACAAACTTTGTTGCAGATTCCTACCTTTTGTTATTCTGAAGAAATCCCTGTTTGTTTCTATGTGCCTTTGTGCTGAGTGGGTCTAATGGGAGGGGTTTCATAATTATCTAGCAGCTGTGGCAGCTGCAAGGCACTAGTGGGGAAAGCTTCTGGGCTTGAATCCCTTTAGACGTGTTCCTATTGGAAGTATATCACCAAAAATTACATTTTTGTTGCAGGGGATGCCTGAAATCTGACTTGTATCTTAGGCAGACTTCTGGGAAAATTGGTGAGCCAATCACACAAGCAGGAAATTATGTTTCTGGGGAGTGGTCAGTACACATTCTGTGTACAGAACAACTCCAGGTAGTCATATTGCATTGTATTTATAGAAAATTACAGTGGCTGCAGACTGAAAAGGAAAGGTAATTTTTAATAACATTCAATTACAACATGACTTGTATCATAATTATACACGCTATATTATTTTTTCTTTAGTTGCTATATTTTTTCCCCATGAAAGTGGAGTTACCCTTTAAATGCACACTTTTTGTACATTTTTTTGCAGCATGCATGGGGCAGTCCGTTCATTTCAATGAGCTGTCCTATGTACCACAAATGTGACAGAGCAGCTCCTGTAGCTGTTTGCCATGTTTGGGGTGCCATTAACATTGAATAGCACCACTAATGCAACACGCATTGTTAGTGAGTTTTGTAAACGTACGCAAAATTGCATGGTTTTCCGTATGTTTAGGAAGCACGCAGATGTGAATGGATCCTAAATATTTAAGTCTATGTAATCATTAACAATGAACTGGGTAGTGATAAGTATATTAGAATGACAGAATAATCCCCCCCCATTGTTATGGCTTCCTTATGATGAAAAAGAACTGAAAATGATGAAAAGCTACTTCTAGCTACTCCTTCTAGCTACTCCTGGCTAGCTGCAATATATGATAATAATAATAATAATATATACTTTGGGTTTTTGAGTTTTGATACACTTTAGGCAAAAGTTACGTGTACGTTAAGTACGGTCAGTTCTGAATGGCACGCCAACTGATATGCACATGGTAAAAAATTATACAATCTTATTAGGAAGTGGGGTATGCAATCCAAAATGTGTTGGGACTACAGTACGCCACCTCCCCTATGTTATAGCATCTATCCACACGACCCATCAATAAAAGGTGTTGAATTAGCTGGGTCCTCTCTTCCTTTATCCTGGATAGGTAGAATCAATGTTATTAAAATGACTATATTGCCTAAAATCCTCTATCTCTTTCGGGTTTTGCCCATCTCTGTTCCAACATATTATTTAAGACTACTACAAACTAAAATGGAAAAATTTGTTTGGGGTTCTATAAAACCTTGAATACCTAAACATACTCTTTACCTTCTAAAGACAAAAGGTGGCCTCGGATTCCCTAATCTGTTCTCTTACTATCATGCAGCTCTTTTAGCACCATTAACTAAATACCTTGCTACCAATGAGATCCCACTATGGGTATCTCTTGAATCAGTAGATTGTGACTCATTGACTATATACAATTTAATTTGGTTACGCCCTGTAGATCGGAAGAAGCTCATTAATCCGATAACTAAACATACTCATAACATTTGGGACAAATATAAAACAGATTTTGGCTTACAATCCCACATATACTACTCCTATCATTTATCAAAAATCCTCTTTTCTATCCAGCCTGGACTTGTCCTAACTCCTTTAAAGCATGGGTTCCCTCCAACTTAACCAGACTACATGATTTAACATCTTCCTCCTCCTTTGCAGCATTTCCTGATCTTTGTAAAAGTCATAGTCTTCCAAACTCAGAACTTTTTCAATTTCTTCAAATTAAAAACGTTTACATGCCCTACACTTTAGGAAATAATTCCTTTGATAAATTAACGCATTTCGAACATATATGCAAACATGATCCCCATACGAAAGGACTTTCATTTCTCTATGCCCAACTTATCACAAGTGCTGATGCAAAGTCGCCTTCATATGTGACTAAGTGGGAGTCTGATCTTGGAATTACGTTGGATAAAACTGACTGGGACATGATATGGAATACTACTAAATCTTCCTCACAAAATGTTATTGCATTAGAGACCAACAATAAAGTACTAATGTGCTAGTACCTGGTACCTACCAGAATTGCAAAGTTTGCCCACAATTCTTCTCCATTTTGTTTTTGAGGCTGTACAGAACCTGGTTCACATCTACATATATGGTGGGACTGTCAAATAGTTCAAAGGTTTTGGGAAAATGTGTTTTTCAGGATTTCTACACTATTTGCTGTAACTATCTCTCCGGATCAGTCTATAGCACTTTTAAATTTGAAACCGGCAAATCTTACACGTAATCAGTTTAAACTTCTTCTACAAGTTACAACAGCGGCAAAACAAACAATCGCTACAGCCTGGAAATCACCAAATCTAGCAATATCCGAAATTAAGCATAGAATAAATAAAGCAATGATTCATGCGAAGACAGATGCTATTGCTCAAGACAAAATATGTAATTTCCAAAAAAATATGGCTCCCTTGGGTGACCCATTTTTTACCTTCCAATTTTGATGACTCCCTGCTGATGCCTTGGTAAATTTCACCCATATACAGTAACCACCATTAAACATTTTAAGCTTCCTGCCATGCTTCATCCCGGGAATTTCTCTTCTCTTCTTCTCTATATCTCTTCTCTCTATATACTGTATATACTACTGTTCTCTTCTTTTCCCTCCTTTCCTATCCTTTCCTTTCATTCCTTTTCCTTGCTTTCTTCTTCTAGCTCTAAGCGCAGAACCTCAGTCTACTTTTCATAATTTTACAACAATTTTTACTTAGACTCCAGTTTAAGATACAACAATATCAACTATTTTCTTGAGTTATATGCGCTTAAATGATTTCTACAATAACTGTAAGTGACTTTAATACATTTTCACTGTTCATTAATTGCTATGATTCTCTCTTCCTTACTGATGAGAATTTTTGAATAACTAATTCTACTTTATTTTGTATGAAATATAATATGTACTTTTTATTTTATGGAGTCCTACTCCTATCTTATGTTCAGATGTATTATCTCTTGTTCTGCTATTGCATTTATTTTTTTTTTGTATACTGTTAAACTCCAATAAACAAAATTGACAAGAAAAAATGTAAAAAAAAATTAAAAAATAAAAGAGCGTGGGGTTCTTTCCACACATTTTTTTTTTAAAATTTGGTGTGGGGTCCCCCCAAAATCCATACTAGAACCTTATCTGATAATTCACCCCCAAACGCCCACAACCACTGGGCCGGGGATGTGAGGAAGAGGCCCTTGTCTTCATCAGCATGGGGACAGGGTGTTTTGGCAGGAGTCTCTCCTCCCCAAAGTACCCCCATGTTGGGGACATGTGGCCTGGTATGGTTCAGGGGGCCCTACCTCATCCCTCCTTTCTTGGCCTGCCGGGCTGCATGCAAAGATAAGGGTCTGGTATGTATTTTGGGGGCATCCCATGCCATTTTCTAAAAAAAATGGATGTGGGGTTCCCCTCAAAATCCATGCCAACCTCAAAGGGATTGGGGGGAGCACACTGTTTTTTTTTAAATGTATTTATGCTGACACTTCTTTTGTTTACATTCTGCTGTCAGCATGGAATCGCGCTGACAGCAGATAAGTCTTAGTTGTTAACCACTTCAACACCGGGCCTATTTTTTGGACTTGGTGTTTATAAGTTAAACCAGGTTTTTTTTCTATAAAATTACTTAAACCACCCAAACATTATATATATTATTTTCTAACATCCTAGAGAATAAAATGGTGGTCGTTGCAAAACTTTATGTCGCACCATATTTGCGCAGCGGTCTTACAAGCGCAATTTTTGTTAAAGATTCACTTTTTTGAGTGAAAAAATAAGACAACAGTAAATTTAGCCCAATTTTTTCCATATTTTGAAAGATAATGTTACGCCAAGTAAATTGATACCCAACATGTCATGCTTTGAAATTGCACCCTCTCGCAGAATGGCGACAAAATTTGCAACCTAAAAATCTCCATTGGTGACGTTTAAAAATATCTACAGGTTACCAGTTTTGAGTTACAGAGGAGATCTAGTGCTAAAAGTATTGCTCGCGCTTTAACGATCGCAGCCATACCTCACATGTGTGGTTTGAACACCGCTTTCATATGCGGACGGGACTTACGTATGCTTTCGCTTCTGTGCACGTGCTCGTGGGGACGGGGCGCTTTAATTTTTTTTTTACTTTTTTTTTTAAATTTTACACTGTTCTTTAAAAAAACAATCACTTTTATTCCTATTACAAGAAATGTAAACATTCCTTGTAATAGAAAAAAGCATGCCAGGAACACTTAAATATGAGTTCTGGGGTCAAAATTTTTTTTAAAAAACATGACAGTTAAAAAAAAAATGTCCCCTTTAAGAGCATTGAGCGGAAGTGACTTGTGATGTGTCTTTCGCCCTGCAATGTTATGGAGCCAAGTGGGGCAGCATCTTCCGCTCACTTGGCTTCCTGTGCAGGGGGGGAACAGACCGATCATCGCTGCTGCCGATGGTCTGGTAAGTGGTGGAGATGACGGAAAAGTGGCCGGAGGCGGGAAGGCACCTCTCCCGCCACCAATAAAAGTGATCTTGGGGTGCATCCATCGCTAAGACCACATTTATCTGAAAAGAATCGTCGGCTCTAAAAAAACGGTATCTGAATGGTGCCTGTAGCTGAAGGTATATCTATCCTTTAGCCAACTGTATATTTACTGAACCACCCAAGGCTTGAGTCATGGCTTGTATAACTTTGTTTATGAGATCTTTATGTGGGATTGTATCAAATGCTTTTATGAAATCAAGATAGGCTATGTCCACAGCACCACACTGGTCCAAAACAATTGTAATGTAGTAAAAAAAAAAATCAATCAGATCTGACATGATTTGCCCTCTGTAGAGCCATGGTGCTTTGGGTACAGCAAGTTATGTCTCACAGTCTCCCTGGAACACCCACTATATGTGTTTAATTACTTGTAAACCACCTGAAGCTTCTCTATATATGGATTCCAAAGTGTATTTCCAAATAAATGATCACAGATGACTTCCACATGTGTGGGCATATTAAAAAGTATATTTCTACATGTATGAATACATAGCATATATGTTTTTGTCTGTTTAAAAAAATAATGTAATTTGGTAGATTAAGCTTATTATCTAGCAGCACTACCTAAAACAACACAAATAAGCTTTCACAGAGAACAAGCATAGGTAATAAAAGCAAATACATTTGTGTACCTGGCAGTGAATCTGCATTTGAATAGTCAATTAATATTCACAATGGGTTTGCTGATATCAATTATCCTACCTAAACTGCAATTATTTTGTTGAAATGCAAAGTGATATAAAGTGTGTCAACAAGCTAAAAGCCTCTTCTGCTATGGGAAAATAGATCAAATACTCCTCTCCTAACATCAATAGAAAAACCATTACAGAAAGAGTATGCTGTTAGCCATTATTCGTAGTTAGAGAGTCTCAGGAGAAATCAACATGATGGAATGACAAGTATCTCTCTGATATTGCTATTGTGAAAGCTATGTTCTTCAAGCGAGAGAACACTGAGAAACAATGTATATGATGATACTATAAAAAAAAATCTGTTATTTTGATTGCATACACAAAGCAGTCATGTTGTACTTAACATTAATTGCTGACCTTGTAGAGAAATACCATAAAAAGATTTAGAAGTCCTTTTCTTGTTAACTTAATCTTTACCTTTATGACAAATTATATATTATGGTATGCTATGTTGTATAGAGTCTCCAGTATTGAGTCTATTCACATGTCTAAGTCTACATAAAAAAAAGGCAGTATTTAAAGTGAATGTAAATCCTCCATATACCCAGTGAAGTGAACAGCCTCAGATGATACACAGAAATGACACAAACCTCCCTATATAAGTCTTATATGTATATCTTCTGTCTTCCCTTTGATACACTGTTTAAAAAGTGCACATTCTGTTATATTTTCCACTTCCTCATTCCTATATAGGAGGAGTTGATAGCTAGACATTGTGAGAGACTGTGAGAAAGCTGATTGGAGGAAAGTCACACACCCCCTTCCCACACATGCAGAGCTCTGACTGTGTTTTGTTTAGCAGCCTGCTAATCTATTTTTAGCAACCTCCTTCAACTCTAAATTCTATGTCCCGACTAACCAGAACGAGTGATAACAGAGCTACAGAAGAAGAGACAGCTACGGGATATAGCTATTTGAAGAGCGATAAAACACTACAGACAGATATGCCTAGCTCAAATTTCATGAATTGGATTTACATCCACTGTAGCCTCCCTGGTGGTTATCCCGAGTGTGACTCAGGGTTAATTTTCAGTGCCAAAAGCAGTAACCCCGAGCCACACTCGGGATTGCATTGCAGGATCACAGACAGCGTTACTTACCTTGTCCCCTGGATCCTGTGATGTCCCCCCACTGTGTCCTCCAGTGGAATCTTTTGCCCGATGCCTCTAGGCTCCATTCCCTGTGAGCGCTGCGTTGCATGGGGGCGGCGCTTGGCGGCAAAAAGTGAAACACACAGTAAACACACAGTACACTGTAATCTGTAAGATTACATTACTGTATCCAATCATTTCACATCCCCTTTGTCCCTAGTGCTTTGTCCAGTGCCCTGCATGCACTTTTATATTATATATGCCATTCTTTCTGCCTGGAAAATTGAAAATGTCCATAGCATCCAAAAAGCATCCCTTTACGTCAAAAGCGTTTTTTGATCAGCTAGAAAACAGCAATAGTAAATAAGAATCACTTGCAGAATTGAGTGATACTGATTTGTGATGAAATTTATTATCTGACACTGAAAGTGACGACAGCGACAATTCTGCAAATGAGCAAATTTCAGTGTTTTTGACTTGATTGCATTATTGAATACATTTTATTATTATTATATTATTATTTTGATAATTATTTATAGTTATCTATTATATTATATATATTTTTTTCATATATATTATAATTTATGATTTCGTTGTTTCAAACTTTATCATACCCGGGATGTCTACTAGACTCTTGTCTTAAGTGAGTAATTCCTAAGAATTACAGGCCTACAATATAAAATGCCAAATTTCTGTGGAATGTGAAAAAATGTACCGCTTTGAGACCCAAAAAGCTGACATAATCATACCGCCAGGGAGGTTAATGACATTTCCCTCAAAACAACAAACAGGATTTTAAAATAGGCTGTATCGTTCAAGAGTCTACCAGTGCATATGTAAGCAAGATAAGCAAAGTATTCTATTTTTTCTCTTATAATACAAAAGGGTGGCTTTAATTTTGACTCTCATGAATACATACTTACCTCTACATGGAGGGCCAACTCAATCTTCACCATGTCAAAAATCTGCATCCAAAAAAGGGTTCTCCTACATTTCACACACTATCAGGGATATCATGTGCCTGGTTCCCTCTGCAACATCATGCAATGATGATGTTCACCCCCAGCAGCCACAATGTCACTACTGTGTACTCTAGTGATGTCAAGGCTGATGAGAAGAACAGCAGATCACAGCACGTGAACAGGCATGTGATTGGCCTATTGATTTAATGCGAGGGGGGAGCTCTGAGTTCCTAACCAGGAAAGCTGATCAATATTCACAATCCAAAGTTCTCGTATGATTTGATATGTGGACAAATCTGGCCTTATTTTTAAGTTTCACACAACCAAAAATAATAAATATAACAATTCAGCAAGAAAACTAACCCATAAAGAATTTTAAAATGATTTGCTTGCTGCAGTAAGAAGCAGGAAGCCTGTGGAGTACATTCTGGAAGCTCACTTAATGGAGGTACATTAATAAAAGGGGTTTTCAAATGTTCAACCACTTCAGCCTCGGAAGGTTTTGCTGCCTTCCTGACAAGGCCATTTTTTGCGATATGGCACTGTGTTGGTTTAACTGAAAATTGTGCGGACGTGTGATGCTATACCCAAACAAAATTGACTCCCTTTTCCCCTCCACAAATAGAGCTTTCTTTTGGTGGTGTTTGATCACCTCTGTGGTTTTTATTTTTTGCGCTATAAACAAAAAAACTGTGACAATTTTGAAAAACAAAACTTTTTTTTACTTTCTGCTATAATACGTATCCAATAAAAAAAATAAAAAAGCTAATTTATTCATCAGTCCAATATGCATTCCTCTACATATTTTTGGTTAAAAAAAATGGCAATAGGCATATATTGATTGGTTTGCACAAAAGTTACCGCGTCAACAGAATATGGGATAGATTTAGGGGCTTTTCTTTTTTATTATTGTTTTACTGGTAATGGCGGTGATCTGTGATTTTTAGCGGGACTGTGACATTGCGACGCACAAATCTGACCCCAAATGACACTTTTTGGGGACCAGTGACATTTTTACATTGATCATTGCTATAAAAATGCACTGATCAATATATAAATGACACTGGCAGGAAAGGGGTTAATACTAGGGGGTGATTAAGGGCTTAACTGTGTTCCCTGGGTGTGTTCTAACTGTAGGGGGGATGGGCTGCCTGGGACATCACAGAGATCACTGTTCTGCCTCTGTTTACAGCGATTGTGGGCAGCCAGCAGACATCGAGTCTGCTGGACCCCTGTGCCGCCAGCTGCGTGTGAGTGCTCACAATCTCACATGCATGGACCGACATACACCTATGGCAATTTCTGCAGCTGAGTCACCTTGCCACTGTATAACTGCAGCGGGTGGTCGGCAAGTGGTTAAAATGTTTGTAAAACCTCAGACATTAAATATGAATAATGAACATCCTTATAAAATGTGCACTTGTCGCAATTAAAAGCACACTGAAGGGGATTTCCTAAAACCCAAACACCCAGAATCTGGTGCAGCTGTGCATAGTAGCCAATCAGCTTCTAACTTCAGCTTGCTCTATCAAGCTTTGACAATAAAACATAGAAGCTGATTGGCTAATATGCACAGCTCCACCAGATCCTGTGTGCACCAGTTTTAGTAAATCCCCCCTAAGTGCCATTTTTATCTGCTGTTTTGTTCCTCTGCTATCAACATGACTCACTTCTGACAAGTTTTCCTGACACCAAGAGAAAAAAGGTGACAGGGGAGGGAGCTCCAGCAGACTGACAGCCTCAGGTGTACAGCCGGATTCTGTTGAACAGACCAACATACACAAAGGCAGAATGAAGGCCAGTTTTTGAAACGGCAAATGTCTCCCGACATTCTGCCCATGTGTACAGGGCTTTAGGAAGTGGTATAATAAACACTTTATGTTATCAGCCACAAGATAGAGGCCACATACAATGGGGGGTGATTTATTAAGGGCAAAACGGCTATTCACTTTGCCAGTGAGTTTTCACTTTGCAAGGTACTTTCCCCTTAGTTTAGTTAATGAACTGAAGCTTTGCTGGCCTCTACCCATTAAGTGCAGACAGAAATGCCATTTTTCATTTTTCTTTGCACTCGATCTGGTAAACTTTGCAAAGGGAACTAAGGCACATTACTTTGCAAAGTAGAATTTCCCTTGCAAAGTATACAGCCTGTTTTCCTTTAGTAAATCAACCTCATTATGTTCACTGGTGTCTGTGGGAGTAATAAGGTTTAATCATTTAGTTATATAATTATATATTTTCTACATATCTTGTAATATATTAACTGCTATAATTAATTGTCTTCATATAGGGTCATAGAGATTGTAGATTTAATGCTTCAATAATATACTATAGATTTATGACTCAATTTACATGCAGGGAGTTGTACTAGCAGCTAGTTAAATTTCAGTTAACTACAATCTAAATGTAATGCTGCTTTTCAACTTATTTGTTGGCAAAGACTCATGGGCCTCTACAGTACAAGCACTCCACAGAGAAACACTGTGTTTGTTTGTACATGATCTCCAGTTCTATTTAATAATGAATACACGGGAGTAATCCAGAACTGCTTGTGACTGCTATGCATTGTGCGTCACTATAATATCACTCACTGCAATTTTTGAAGTAGCTGTCAGAAATATTATTGTCTGTTAAAAAAAAAAAAAAAGCTGAGGCATAGACAAACAAATTATTGGCATGCGACTTAAATGGAAACTATTGTACATTGTTATCTCGAGACAGAAAGCAGCCTAAAAAGTGAATGCCAATATAAATGTGTATTCACACAGTAAGATACTACACACTAATAGCACAAGGAAACACTTAGAAAGGAAATATAACAATGTTAGTGAAAACTGTCATAGTTCTCCATATGGAAAAAAAAACTAAACAAGGATATTAGATGGAGGACAGATATTAAAAATTGTTAGGCAGGCCATAGACAGTGCAAATTTCTTTCCTGCAGTCACGGACAGTGCTGATAGGGACATCCCTCCTGTTGAGACATTGTATTCTCCCAGTGGGGGGAAGCCATCCTCGCTAGGAGAAGACATTGATTATTGCTAGCACTATACCAGCCACTAGCAATAATCGCAAGTGAAATCTAGCAGGCTGGTTGTAACCAAATTGATCGATCAATTAACTTGGTGCATTCAGCCTGCCTATACATGGTTCGAAATCTTGAATCTTCTATGGTCAGCCTTAATGACTGAATAGTTAAAAAGTTGTTCAAGATTGCTAGAAGGTATGGATGCTTATGAGTCTCAATGAGCCTACGTCAAATATACGGGTAAGGAAAGGAAAAGGGGGGGTAGACAAGTGATTGGCTAGAAAATCCCACTCAGTCAAATTTTTATACTACAATTATAATGAATGTGTAGGAGTGCTGGCATCTTGAAAGTACTCCTTTGACTTGAAACTGATTCTTGACCCAGCTGAAATCAGCAAGATAAGGTGAAATCAGATCATTTTTAAAACTCAGTACACATGTACTGAAAGTCGGCCAGTTCAGCAGGAACCAGTTGACTTTTGGCATATGTGTACCGCTGTCTAACAGAAGCAGGTCTAATGAATGGCTTTTATTGAAAAGTCTTGCTGGAAAACCAGCTATGGATTAGCATTTGCAGTGGTGGTTGCAAGCAGATCCCTGCATCATACATCATTGTGTTGATGTGGGGATCTGTGAGGTATTTTTTCAACCCACTGATTGAACAATAAAAAAAAAAACCCTGAAGGTGTAAACCCAGTTTAAGCGTATCTTATTTCAATGGTTTATTTTAAAACTTCACCTACCTAAGCTCAATTGCAAACAGACCTGATAGTGGTGCATTTACAAGCTGGACCTTGTGTCAAATCCATTTTTGTCCCTTTTTTTAAATTAAAAGGTTACTTATAAAGTACCTCTTCCAGAGATTTATTAAAGGAGTTCTATGCATTAAGATAAAAAACCTTCTGTGTGTAGCAGCCTTCCGAGCACCCCCAATTACTTAACTGAGCCCCATCTCTCTCCAGCGATGTCCACGTGTGTTAACCATCCGGGACTCTGCTTCTGATTGGCTGAGACACAGCAGCAGCACCATTGGCTCCTACAGCTGTCAATCAAAGTCAGTTAGCCAATCAGGGGAGAGATGGGGTGGGGCCGGGTCAGGGCTCTGTATCTGAATGGACACACGGAGCTGTGACTTGGCTTGGGTGCCCCCATAGCAAGCTGCTTGCTGTGGGGGCACTTGATAGGAGGGAGGGGACAGGAGCAGAGAAAAAGGGACCCGAGAAGAGGAGGACCCAGGCTGCTCTGTGCAAAGCCACTGCATAGAGCAGGTTAGGTACGTATAACATGTTTGTTGTTTTAAAAAAAACAAGACTTTAAAATCACTTTAATTAAGGTTGTTGTAAACCCCAGTCATGAAATCTAAAAGAGCACATATGTATGTAGTGTTTACTTGTCTCTCTCCAAAGCTCTAAGTGCCATTTCTCTTTGGTGCTTCATTCCTCTGTTATCAGCATGAGTCACTTTTGAGATGTTTTCCCGACATATTAGATACATTTGTGTCTCTGGGGGAGCTAAGAATGGAGCTTGTCTATTCAGAACACAGTTCTTCTTCTGTGTGTGCCTTCTGCTGTGTGGGGGTGGGTGCCTTTCCTCCAATCAGCTTTCACACAGTGTTTCAGACCTCTAACTGCAGCTCTCCACCCCCTCCTCTGTGATACTGAAAAATGCAAAAGGATTATATCTAAAATCAGCACCTTTGAAGGGTTGTACAAAAGAGAAGACAAACAAGTAAAACTTATGTTGGAGGATTTATTTCATCATTGTGTATCATCTGAGGCTGTTCACTTTACTGGCGATATGAGAAGGTTTACAACCACTTTAATTGTCTATCTGGTATATGTAAACATGTAAATATTTCTGAAGCCCACAAGTGAGTTGCCATAGTGATCGACCATTAAATTATAATCATCTATGAAAAAAGCTGTTTATTGTACACATCTACTTTTCATTTACTTGACTACTTATTTATTTTATACTTATTATACTTCTCAGTTAACATATCAATAGCATCATTAAGCTAGATGCAGATTTCTGAATTTAGAAAGAGGAGTAAATGTAGAAAATAATGAGGTCATGCAACAGAAAAGATAATGTACAAAATATGATGTTTATATAAATTCTCAAATTGAAAACCTAGATAATATAAATACAAAAAGACAGGCATCACTATTTGGGTGTGGAACTTGAGTGATTGTTTTAAATAACTTTTTCTTTTATATGCCATTTCCTTACCATTCTAGTTTAGAATCAAGAGATATTTAGAAACACCATCCAATCACTTTATTGTCATTTGATCAATAAAGGATGGATTGTGATGGCTCTTTGGTTTGCAAATCGTGTTGCTCCATCTATTAGAAGAGGTTCCTGGAGTATCTAACTCTCTGCAAGAATTCCATTTATTAAACTTCACTATTTTCATTCCAAAACATCTGATTATTATTGTATGTGTGATGTTCCTTTTTGAGGATAAATGCAATAACGAGATTTAAATGTCAGAATTTGACTTTTAAAAGCTCATACAAATCCAATGCATAAGCCAGGAACAGAAGCATCCTAAAATATTTAACTGTGACTCTGAAGATGACCTGATTTTAAATGAAGTGTTCATGTAAATTTAAAGTAAAGCCTCTGTACCGTGTGTGCATTTATCTGTTGGTGGAAGGCTTGCTTTCATCCTTAGAGCAAACAAAATATTTTAGCAAGAACAAAAATACTAGGAAAGGAAATGAAACTCATAGATCATAGAGAATTGTTTACTGCAGTTTTCACATTTAAGACTGACCATTAAAACTGCAGTGGAAAAGAGCACTTCAAACCAATTACTGTATATTTATAAACACTTAGGTGTAAACAAATTTCTCCATAGCTTTAGAAATGCAACAGTTAAAGTGGCTGTAAACCTCAGACATGAAATGTCAGACATGAAATATTAAAAAACACACCCTTCTATACCATGTGTTGATCTCTCTCCAAAGCTCTGAGTGTCATTTCTTTCTGTTGTTGGGTTCCTCTGTTATCAGTAAGAGTCACTTCTGGCAGCTTTTCCTGACACCAAGAGTTAAAAAGGTGATAGGGAAGGGAGCTGCAGCACTCAGCCTGTGACACATATACACAGCTGTGCTTGTTCTCTATACTGTGTGAAGGGGGGGTGTTCCTTCCCTCCAATCAGGGTACAGAGCTGTCAGCTGTGTGAAGACTTCATTTCCCCTTCCCATGCTCCTAGATCAAAGAAGAAATCCTTTCCTCTTTGTGTTTTCAGATTAATCTACAGGAGAAATGGCTGCAGATACACAGTTATAACTTATGTAGGAAGATTTGTTGTCATCTCATCTCTCAGTGTATCACTTCACTGGGTATATGTACAGGTCTTCAACCACTTTAAGAGCAACTACATTTATCAAATTATAGTGGGATGTATTTATTGGCTGTGAGAAATTACTACGCCTTAAAGTGGAACTTTAGCTTACCCCCTTCCTTTTTTCGATACTGCTGCTTACCTGGTGGTATTGTAGGCACAGTATGGATACTCACCCAGCCACTGGATCCAACGTTGTCCCACTGGCAACCTTCTGTGACCACACACAGCTCGGTCCCATGCTACCATGTTACTCATGACGTCATTGAGAGGCCTGTCAGCTCTTCCTGGTTCAGCCGACGAGGTCCCACGATAAAACACCGCTAGGCCCGCCCCCCTCCTACTAGTTGAATGGGAGACTCAAGGCCTCCTGGGATATGTGACATGCATATCCCAGGTGGCCCAGAGAGTGCTACGCATGTCATTCATCAAGGTGAATGACATGCACAGAGGGGTGAGGGCATGCTTTTATGAAGAAAAAAAGGTAATGAAAAAAAGAAACAAAAAAAAACTGCCCTATTTGTGTAGAGGGTGGGTGGGTAGAGGAGGGTGAAGGTCCGCTTTAACTGCAATAGGAAGGTTGTAGTTGTGACACAGTGCTTTACACAAGACATGTGTCTTCCTGTAAAATGATACAGTAGCTTACACAGCACAGCCTAGGAACAGCAAGCTGTCTGATAGTGCAGTGTGGTCAGTGGACAGAGCTTATCAATATCAGAGGCTTTAAAATCCCTTCATAGCACAACTGCTAAGGTAAATAGCTTCAATATTTAATCAATTAATTTATTGAGGCTGTTTCCTGGAAGCAAGGCTTCCAAATGATCTAAAAGGCTCATGCTGTTTAGTAAAAAAATTGTAAAGGTTAACTTATTCCCTCCATATCCATTATCATTTATAATCAAATGAGAACCCAATTTGTCCTAGAAAATAAAATCAAGCTATATATTCACCTAGATATACTAGGTAGTTGCGATGACGTGTACACTTTTACTGTCACATGCTAACGTTTCAAAACTGTATTTAGGCATTAGGATTTCTTTTACCCTCATCATGAAGGGTTTAAATGTGAGACTACATGTTTAGAGAGCATCCTTACATGAAGAGCAGAGGTTGTTAAAGTGGGAAGTGAGGATTTCAAGATCACAGAGATAGAATAATATCAGGTGCTTAACCACCTCCCACCCGGCCATTGTACATATATGGCCGGGTGGGAGCCATGCCGTTCTGAGTGGACGTTCATGTACGTCCTTCAGAATGGGTGCTCTCTGCGCAGCCAAGAGTCGCGCTGTGGCTCGATCATGTGATCATTATGATCACAGGATCTGGCTGAGCACAGATCGGGATATGGGTGCTGTGACTGGCCCTCCCGATCACGTGACGGCTGTGTCCGTCACAGAGTAAACAGAGACATGTGTCTCTGTGACAGTTCTCCCCCCCACCAAGCTCAGTGAGAGCTCAGTTTTTGGGGGGAAGAGGGGGAACCTGCAGCCCTGTGACAGCTCTCTGTATGAAGATGATTTCATACAGAGAGCTCTCACAGATCACCCCCCACACAGTGCACCACGCACCACTGATACCACTGTCCCCATACATGTCAGTGTCCCCATATTACAGTCCCCAAAACATCTGTATGTCCCCCATCACATCTGTCACCATACACAAAACATCTGTCTGTCCCCATCACATCTGTCACAGTCCCTAAAACATCTGTATGTCCCCATCACATCTGGCACAGTCCCCAAAACATCTGTCTGTCCCCATCACATCTGTCACAGGGCAAAAAACATCTGTCTGTCTGTCATCACCGCCAACATCAAATAAACCCCGATTTGGATTATTTTTACCAAAGAAATGTAGTAGTATAATTTTTGGTCAAAATTTATGAAGAGAAATTACTAATTTGCAAAATTTTATAACAGAAACGAAGAAAAATGCATTGTTTTTGAAAATTTTCGTTTTTTTTAATTTGTAGCGCAAAAAATAAAACATCCAGAGGTGCTTAACCTCCCTGGCGGTATGATTATGTCAGGAATTTTGTTCCAAAAGCGGTACCATTTTTTTGCATGGAAATTTGGTGTTATGTATTGTAGGCCTGCAATTCTTAGGAATAACTCACTTAAATCTGTCCAAACAACAGTCTAGTAGACATCCCGGGTATGAAAAAGTTTGAAAAATGAAATCATAAATTATAATATAATAAATAACTAAAAATAATTATCAAAAATAATAATATAATAGTAATAAAATTTATTCAATAATGTAATCAAACCAAAAACGCAGAAATTTGCTCAGTTGCAGAATTGTCGCTGTAGTCACTTTCAGTTTCTGATTATAAATTTCCTCAAAAATCAGTATCACTCAATTCTGCAAATGATTCTTATTTACTATCGCTGTTTTCTAGCTGATCAAAAAACACTTTTGACGTAAAGGGACGCTTTTTGGTTGCTATGGACATTGTCATGTTTCCAGGCAGAAAGAATGACATTTATTATATAAAAGTGCATGCAGGGCTCTAGGCAAACCACTAGGGACAAAGGGGATGTGTAATGATTTCATACAGTAATGTAATCTATAAGATTACAGTGTACTGTATGTATAGTGTGTGTTTCACTTTTTGAATTTCCCGCCGGTCTCCGTCCCCGTGCGACGCGACGCTCGCAGGGAACGGAGCCCGGCACACAGAGGCATCGGAGCGGCGGACACAGCCCGCAGACACGGCGGGGGACATCGCTGGATCCAGGGGACAAGGTGAGTAACATTGCCTGGATCCAGCGATGCAATCCCGAGTGTGGCTCGGGGTTACCGCTCTTGGTGCTGAAAATCCACCCCGAGCCACACTCGGGAATACCGCTAGGAAGGTTAAATACCACCAAAGGAAAACTCTATTTGTGTGAAAAAAATGATAAAAATTTCATTTGGGTACAGTGTTGCATGACCACGCAATTGTCATTCAAAGTGCGACAGTGCTGAAAGCTGAAATTTGGTCCGAGGAGGAAGGGGGTGAAAGTGCCCAGTATTGAAGTGGTTAATGACTGGCCAATTAGGCACCTAGCTCTGTCACATGGGAATGAAAAAATAGTCCTCAGGACTGTGTAAGCTCCAAGTCATGACTTACACAGAGATTTCTCTCTACATCCCCACCAACTAAATGGAGCAGCAGTAAGTATTATTTGGTAGGACCAAAATTAAATTGAACTTGCAGCTTTGCTCTGCATTGGGAAAATCGCATATTCACATAAAACACCATTATTCTAGTTTGAATAATCCACTAATACATAGGAAAAATGAATCAGTTAACCAATGTTGAGTATACCAAGATCCCAGGATTCCAAACGCTTGCATCTTATAGAATTCAACAACTGCAAGGTTAAGAGAACCATC
Source organism: Glandirana rugosa (assembly GCA_018402905.1). Taxonomy (NCBI): domain Eukaryota; kingdom Metazoa; phylum Chordata; class Amphibia; order Anura; family Ranidae; genus Glandirana; species Glandirana rugosa. Next base: position 583,496 of record BLSH010042297.1, on the reverse strand, counting down.
TTTCACATTGGACTATTTTTTTTAAATAAACAGGATAAGTAACAATAATTATCAGCATATGTGATTATTTTTCCTTTAACATTTTTTTTAAATGAAACAAGCCTTGATCAGTATTAGTGTTAATACAACTGCCTTAGAGCCTTAGAGAATTAATGCCATTGTTTTAATAACAACAGAAGGTAAACTCAAACTTGTCCACCAAGCTCATTTTTAGTTCAGTCATTCAGCACCAAATCCATGTTCTTAAAGTGTTAATAAACCGACAACAGTAAAATCAGTCTGTACATGCAGTAAAGCATTCTTGTTATATTCACTATGGAACTCAAGGGGTTAATCCTCCGCATTGTTTTGAAAAAGCTATTTGATCCTGTATGCACAGATCCTCCCCTCTTTCCACTGTCCCCTGATCATTTCCTGATAATACAGAGTCTATGGAATAAGGCTGCACATGCTCAGTTTGGTGTGTATTGCTAGAGAGGTTTTTTTTTCTTGGGAGAGTGCATGTGAACAGCACAGGGCCAATCAGCAGTGTCCAGACAGAGGGTTAGGGGTCTTGCAGTCTCATAGAACAGTTGGAAAACTCCTCCTACAAGCGTTAACCAGTGCATGGCAGGACACTGATATAAGTCACAAGACTGCTATATACTGCTGAAGAGAAAAGGTATTTAGCAGTTTATATTTACTAAAATAATTGCATTTTCATGGTCTGTGTACTGTGGGAGACCAGATATAGTGAATGCAGGGCCCTGGGTTTAGTAAAATTTTAACTATAAGTATTTCAAAATCATGCAGTGAAAATAGTTTTTTCATTTTGGCTGGCTTTGTTCTGCATACAGAGATATTGCAACTATGATGGGTATTTCACAGTCAGCCACTGGCACAAGCACATCCATTTGTTTTTATGACTTTTCTTTTTATCTAAAGAGAGAAATCTCCTTTCAGGATATATGCTATATATTCCTCAGTGCCCCCTCAGAAAAGGGCTACGCTATTGATTTTAATGTAGCCATAATACTCCACAGCACAGGAGTACCAGGAAAATAATCCCTTCTTAAATTTACTTGACCTCGTAGAGGAAATAATTTGATGGGTACTTAGTCCCTGCAGTGCTTTATTACACAAGTTTGTGATTATCTGAGTAAGCTTATTAAATTGCAGGATTTGAAACCCAGATTTTGCACAAATCCTGCTACAAAAGAGGATCTCAGATAAAGTTGAGCACTTAATAAGCATTTACTTACCTACATATTCCCAGGAAAGTGTTGTGATCTTGGATAAATGCATTTTTTTTGCAAATATTACATAACCTTTTCTGCTCATTAGCAACCATAGAAAGGTGCATCCTATTTTTGGGAATACCTAAATACTATTATTTCAAGTAGATATAAACAAAGTATTTAAAAATGTGCTCCTTTAATAATTCTCCCCATAGACTGACAAGAAGAAAATCATTTACAGGATTTTTTTTGTAAATGGCAAAGTGACAATTTTATTTTGGATGCACCTTAAGCATCTTGGGCTAGACCAGTGGTTCTCAACTCCTGTCCTCAGGACCCACTAACAGGCCAGGTTTGCAGGATAACTGAAATACATCACAGGTGATCTCATTTGCTGCTTAATGATTGCAGTATTCTAGTCTGCATCTCCCCAAGGTAATACTTAAAATCTGGCCTGTTAGTGGGTCCTGAGGCCCGGAGTTGAGAACCACTGGGCTAGACAAAGAGTGGCATCCAATGCACGAAAAGAAGAATAAAGGTTTAGAATGTAATTTTTTATATTTATATAAATATATTTATATTTATTTTTTGGCCAGAATAAGCAAGTAGTCTTGGACAGGGTGAGGCGGGATGGTCAGTGAGGTGGCTTTAAACTTACAGTATGGCTTTACGACACAAACACAATCAATTTACCCCTAAAATTGTTTTTTTCTATAGATTTTTCAAGAACCAGGCAGAGACTTTGGGGTGGATTTACGTAAGGTAAACAGACTGTGCACTTTACAAATCCTCAGAGCAAAGTAAAGGTGATAAAGCTCTGATGATTTCCATCATTCAATTATGTGCAAGCAAAAATGCTGTTTTTGTTTTTTTCCATGCACCAGATTGTTCTTTACAAAGTGATTCGTTACCACTTTTACTAAGCTATGGGGAAATGAGTACAAATGCATGTGCAAAGCGCACAGTCTTATTTACCATTAGTGTAATCCACTCCTATGACTAATAAAAAATATTTTTAGTAATCTTTTCCAGGGTATCACCAAAGCAAAACAACACTGACTATGAACCCCTAGACCAGGTGTCTGTGTGAGCTGCTGGATTAAAGTAGATGTAAACTCGATTCATAAAATTTGAGCTGGGCACATAGATCTGCAGTGTTTTCTTATCTCTCTCCAAAGCCCTGTGTCCAGTAGCTGTCTTCTGCTGCATTATTCTGTTATCAGACTGACAAGTATTGCGTCACATATGATAAAAGCATTTGGAGTTTTGTGTTGAGGAGGATGCTATAACTAGATTAGCACAGCTCTGAAAGATACAACAAATGAAGCTGAAAGGCTTTACCTATGAGGAGAGGGGGTGTGTGCCTTTCCTTCAGTCAGCTGTTGTGGCTGCCTTGGCTGTGTGCCCAGGCTTCACCGAAGTCTTAACCAGAAAGAGAAAATCTGCTAACACAAAGAGCACTTTCTAAACAGTATATACAGTTGAAGACAGCAGATATACATGTAAAACGTATAGAGGGCAATTTGTTTTATCCCTGTGTATCATCTGAGGCTGTTCATTTCACTGGGTTTATGTGAGGGTTTACATCCACTTTAACTGATTGAGTCTAAGGCTGGAAATGGATCAGCAGATATCCTTCAGAGAACAATGATGGGAAGTCTGCCTGTGTATTAGTAGTTCACAGTCAATTTGGGGCTTATTTCAAACCCCATCCAAAAATGATGACAGAGTGCACCAGCAAAATTGTGCTCCCTAATTCTTACATAAAAGAGTGAAGGGTTGACAACAGTTGCATAGAGATTTTCCAATGTAAAAATACATAAATAAAACAACAGTCATTGAGAGTCCTGACAACATGAACAACAACAACAAGAAAATGGCTCTTTCCTACCTAATTCTCCCAATATAACAGGTATAGGGGAACTAATGCAACAGCCCTTGCCTAATTGATCATACAAAATGTAAAAACAAAATCACTGATACGTAACAAAAATTATATTCACATTTTTTTTTAAACTATAGCGGTCTATAAACTGCCTAGTACTGTACCTATTGTTTACCCATCTAAACAGAACTTTTAGAAAGAAAATTTACTTTATACCCTAGTCTGACTTCACTATGTGAGTGTGAGAGATGTATTATGCATCTAACAAAATACAGTAATAAACATAGGATAAAGTGCGGTAAAGAGGACGTAGAGTAATTTCTTAAGTAAAAAATATGTCATACTTACATGCTGTTATACTAACCTGCTCTGTTTCAGGGTATTGCACAGAGCAGCCTGAAGCCTCCTCTTCTGGGGTCCCCCAGTGGCACTCTCCTCTCCTTCTCACCTTCATGTGCCATCAGAGGAAGCCATTTCTTGTGGGGTAACACATACAGGCATGCTCCCGAGTTGGGCTGTGTGCATCCATAGATATGCACAGCATGGCTCGGCCCATCCCCCACTTCCTCTTCACTGGATTTGACTGATAGCGGCAGGAGCCAATGGATTCCACTGCTCTCGGCCAAGCTTGTGAAGGTTGAGAGAGGACAGAAGATCTGCAGACGGTTACAGTGCTGGATTGATGTAGGACTCAAGTATTTGGGGGAGGGGGGGAGCAACTGGGAGGTTTTTTTTACCTTAATGCATATAATGCATTAGGATAAGAAACCTTTTGACTTTACTACCTCTTTAAGTAAACTTGTGCTGAGAGCCATACAAATAGGCTACCATTATTGATGTCTACTACTGCAAATGGCTATCATTTAGCTATGATGTTAAAATAAATTACTTTATACTTCATGAGTAACTGGCCTTTAATTCTTTATGAGTAAATGATACACAGATGAGTAGTTCTGACTTTAATCTGAATTCACTTGATGCATACTTTTTACAAGTAAGTAAACCAAAGTACTAAATGTATCCCCTCCTAACCCCTGAAGGTATGACAGTGCAAAAGCAACGGGGTGACATTATGTTGGTAGTGCTTATGATGCTACACTAAGTGATAAGTGAGAACAATTCTGAGCAGCACTGAGAGCCAATGAATGGCATCAGGAGCTTCAAAGATGGCAATTCAAATAGTCATGGGTAAGCAAGCACGCTGTAGGACGAGAGATAATCTAAGGCAACATGAGAAATCCTAGCAGAGGTCCCAAAAAATTTCATATAAATTGCAAAACATGCATTGATATCCACACTGAGGGCATCATTGTGTTATGGCAGAATGCTGATTCAATAATCACAGGTTGGAAGGTATAGAACAGAACTGTTTGCCCCTCAGCCCACGATAATGTGCATTCCTGCCAATAACATTTCACATTCTGTGAAGATTGTGCATCCTAAACAGAAATAAAATAGGAACATTATCTCTGAGCGTGATGCTGATATGCAGTTTCACGCATTTAAAACTTTCATGTTTTGCCATTCACAGCAAGTATAAGACTGCAAAATCTGGTAACTGCATAAAATGTACCCTTTATAAAAGAGCTAAAAATGTCAGGATATCATAAATACTGGTTGTAGGATTTCTTCTGCAATTTTTCTGGTAGAATTATCCTTCCACGTCTAATTATAAATACTGTATAAATATAGTGATATTATTAAAACAATATCCCTAGGACAATACAAGGAAATCATTTGAACCTGTGCATTCCCTATTTCTTATTAAAATGGTTGTAAACCTAAGACATGAAATGAACAAAGCACATCTCCTCTATGGTGTGTACTGTGGGGTTGATTTACTAAAACTAGCGAGTACAAAATCTAGTGCAGCTGTGCATGGTAGCCAATCCTCTTATAACTTCATCTTGTTCAATTAATCTTTGACAATAAAAAAAAAAATGGAATCTTTGGAATATTGATCTATGTACATTGCAAGGATTTTAACACACTTTTTTGCAGAGTCCTAAATTGTGTTATTTTTAACAAATAGCTGTTGTTTGTCTGTGTCCATGTGGTGAGTGATCTGTATGGGAGTCGTTTTATAATTATCAGGCAGCTGCTGCACCTGCAGGGCTCTAATGAGGACATTGGCAAGGTCTTCGCCCTTTTAGACATGATTTCCCTTTGGGTGTATATCACCAAAAATGATATTTTTTTGCAGGGGATGTCAAAATCTGACTTGTATCTTAGTGCAGACTTCTGGGAAAATCAGTAAGCCAATCGCACAAGCAGGAAATTACATTTTCGGGGCATTCTGTATACTGTGTACAGAACTCCTTTTGGTAGCTATATTGCATTGCATTTTACAGAATGTGTTCCATAGGAAACCATGTTAAATGGACTGTAGTGCAAATCTGCAAAATGCAAAAAGCACTAAAAATGCATAGGTGTGAATCAGGCCTAAAGGATCTTTGCATTTTTAATGTTTCATTTAGTGTCAGACACATTGATGTCACTGTCCCAGAAAGTCACTCAGTGTTTATGTACGTAGGACTATGTACAGATCATGTCCGCTAATTTATGATCTAGTAAAAATTTTAAAGCAATTCTTTTTTCATAGCAGTAGAAACATGATCATCAAAAAATACTATGCAAAATTAAAATCAAATGAATTATTTTGCACAGAAGGTATTTAGCCATATTGTCAATATTCCCAGGAAAACTGTGAAAGGAAAATAACCCACATATAATTTACTACTGAAACCCACATACAGTCAACCTCTAAAATACAATTACCATTTCTTTGACTGAAAATATATTATGCTTTTAGAGTCAATTGCCACAAACTGAATATTGTTGCATGTCATCTATAAAACACTTGCTTTAAAATGTAGCAAAATAAACAGATATAATGATGTATGGCTATGGTAAGTAAGAAAACAACATGTCAGATTTATCCCTATCACATTTGCTTCATTATTTATTGTACCTGACAGAGCAAGGCAATCACTTCCTTAAATAAAATAACAGAGCCTGGCTGCAAAAGCCAATATAAATCCTATGAAGTGCTGCATCAATTAACCTAGTGGCAGAAGGGAAATAAGATTCTTGTGAAAGCACTTATTGATGGGTGTGGGTCGAGTACATCTTGGTTGCCTCCTTGTACCCATAATGCCTTTCCAATAGACCTGTAATGAAGTGACTTTTGATTGCTCACTACAGGTTTTACGCTGTAAAAGCTGGACAGCAAATAAATTAAAAGTATTATGATATCTCCAGAGTCTGTTTGAAAAACACAATCAATTACCATCACGACTGGAAAGTTGGATTATATCTTGTATTAAAGTTGGACTCTGGGGTAGTTAAAAAAAAAGCTCTCCAATATGTCTTTTACTTTACTAGAGTAAAAATAGGTATGGTTTTCTACACTTTTTGGCTTGATTGGGCTAATTTCACCTTTTATAAAAAAAATGCCAATGCCACTTCTTGTTAGTGGTCATCACTGCTCTTTCAGACTACATTCCTCATAACGCAATGGGAATAAGTGTGATTGGACGGACAGACCAGGTAACTACTGGCCTGTCATTCAAAGTGTTAAGCCAACCATACATGGATCGAAATTCAGTTGGTTCAGTAAGGACTGGCCAAATTTCGATCCCTGTATGGGCAGGCTGATTGTACTCAAGTCAATCCATTAATTGACTAGGGTACAACCAGCCTGTCAGATTTTTCTACATAGCTATACCTGCTGGCAGTAACAATTGTATTCTGCTGGCCGGGAATGCTCCCTGTGTGGAATCAAGCAATTTTCCCTTGTTCCATCCGTGGTGGAAAGAAAGAAAATTGTACCATCTATGGCCTGCTTTAGATAAAAGGAAATAAAGGAGCCTGAGCCCTGAGTCATTGAAGTTGGGATTACTCAGTGGGTGGTTAACTTGGTACAAAACCAAGAAGAGACTCCACAGAGGTAAGAAATGAACGTTCAATAAATTACATTAAATTGTGACTGATGGCAAAACTTTTTTTTCTAGTTTTGGATAGAGTGGAGAGGAAATAGAACATCTGTCTGTTTTAATTGCTTTCTGTGCCCCCTGTTAGACAGATTCACCCTCTTTATTTGTCCTCTTTACCATTATCATTGAATGTGACAGTAAAAGTAAATGCTAAATTTTGGGTTGACACCAGAACAGTAATAGAGGGGAAATCTTACAATGGGGACACTAGTTCTGGTGACCCTGGTGACACTCCGTGATTCTCTCACTTGCTGTTTTGCCTATGGGACAGGAAGTGAAAGAAAGTCTTGGCAATTGGGAACAGATGTCAAAAACTGTCAGAGGTTAAAATCCTCATTTACTCTATCCAAAGATTTAAAAAAATGTTTTGTCTTTAGTGACACTTTAACAGAACAAAATAAAATATTAACAATACTTACAATATCAAAGAGATCTACGTTATTATTTTTTTCAGCACTTACTCAGGAAACTGTGCCCTATTTTCATAGAAATGAAAGTGAGTTAAAAAAAAAAGGTAAAAGGAAAAAAAAAACCTATTGAGGTCAAATAACATTCACAAATTAAGCACTGTAATGTAACAATATATTTAGCAACCAAACTGTGATATTAATTTTACTGTCTTTCCTTTGTAAATCTTGTGTTAATTGTATGCTGTTAATTGCTTCAGTACAAAGAGCAGATATTGTACAGTAATTAACAAAAAGGTAAATGTGAAAAATTAAGTACAATCTCTATTAGACATTACATTACATTTATGTCCTCACTACCTATGACAATAATAACTGCACCGAGGGTCCTTACAGATGGTACTGATGTATAAACACTGAATGATCCTGGCAGAACGTTCCTGAGTGAAAAAAAAAATGTGATTATGGTCTGTATAGCGCATGTGTGTACATGCCTATATGCACATATACATGTGTAAAAATCTTATGTTTCCCAGAATGCCAAATATTCAAATAATATAATTTACTATTCAAGGGGGGAGGTGTGACTTACCTGAGTACATGTGCATGTATTTGTGTGTATGCACAAAAAATACTAACCAGTAATGCAATTTTCTTTCTTTTTTTTACTAATCTAAACGTGGCGCTTGTTTACTTATATTTATGTGCCCACGGAAAGCAATAGGCTGCATTCAGATCAGTAAAAGAAATGCCTCAAGCCTAAAACCCTGGCATTTTTTGTGCCTGTGTGCAAAAACCCTCAAACTGTATACTTGTATACACTTGTTATAAAATAAACATTGTTTTTTATTAAGTCAATAAAGCCTAGCATCTGGCCTAGTGCAATTTGGCATTATTGGGTTTAACATATATTTTCTTTTTTTCCCTACCAAAAGAGTAAAGCGTAGTAAAGCTTAGTTAATGTATCCAAAATTTCCAGTCATCAATGTTGTTGCTAATAGCAAAAAGCAGGGCTGTCACGCCTTGACCAGCGATCGATCCTGGGACCTGTATTCTTGTGGTCAGTTCCTTATGGCCTTAGCCACGGAGTAACTACAATCTTTGTGGAGTCCTGGGTATCTACTGCCTTCAGAGGGTGACTCTGGCTCCACCCAGTGGGCAGCTGTAGGCAGTTAACTCAATTAGTTCCCTATAAAACCTCACTTCCCCTTCCTGTCCTTACCTGAGTATAGGTTTAAGTTGCTGCTAGCCTTTATACCCAATTATTGCCTGTTACTAACTTTGCTTGTTCCCGACTACACCTTTGGATAACCCTCCTGCACTATGTTGACCGATTATTGCCGAACCTTGCCTGTCCCTGACGCTATCTCTGGTATACCCCTTGGATTGCTGCCTGGATTTGCTACTAACCTTGAGTCTTTTACTTATTTGTTGTTCCTTGTTTGTGATTGTTTGCACCTACCATAGAGGTCCCAGAATTCTAGCTGCAGGACCGCAACCGTCCTCCACCTGATACTGGGATAACAAGATTACTGGTCAGGAAACCGGAGTGATGGTTGGGGTTCCTGGCAGACCTAACAAGGGCTAATAGCATAGAGGCAATATTATATTTAAAAAGTAGAATTATACTTGTGCATTTGGCAAATCAGGAAGCCAGTAATTAAAGCCCAGCTTCAGAACTTTAGAGTCTCAGCCTTTCCTAAAGCCCCCCTGGCACCTGATTAAAAAAAATAAAATAAACCTACAATAGTGGGTGGTCTTTAACCATGGACAGAGGGTATTCATTCTGTTCAGTAGTATTATGAGCTTAGTCCAGGGTAATGACACGCCTGGGCTGTCCATGATGCCTAGGTCTCAGAAAACAGTTGGATGATGCTATGGGATTGAATACTCAATGGTCATTCAATATACTGTCTTTGTGGAATGCAGCTATGGGAATGCTTAGACAAAACATGAATTTTGGGGCTTTATTACCCATACAGCATATGCTGTCATTTAATTCACATCTTCTTATTTTACAGCTTCCCCCACATTAATTAAAAGTACAAGAAATAGCCAACCATAGATTGGCAGATCTTTCAACAGCAGTAGAAGAGTGACAACTGTTGGAATGTCTGTATCTTCGAATATGCTAAAATTTAACCAAGCAACATTATGGAACACATGCAACATTTTTTCATTGTTTTTGAACAAGTATGTACATTCATTATCCCCAATGTTTAACAAGTAGTATTTGATTAACTAAGTTACATCCCTTCCTAAAACCAGGCTATGTATGGCCTCTCCCCCTGAAGACATCATCTGTGATGAAACATGTAGGGAGCCTAAGAGAGCCTGACGATACCATTTACGCCAAGCTGTTTCCTGGCCAGGACTGTATAACTTGCCCATAGTAATGAGTTTACATGCAACATGCTCAGATGTTTTTTAATCTTGTAAGTGCACTTTTATACAATAAATAAAGGAGTTTATATGATATTATGCCATGGGTTCCACCTGCATTTACTTTGTTTGAGAGTTACAATCAACATGAAATCCTGACTTTTGGTCTATGAAGGCAAGGTGTAAACTACCAGGATCCTTAACCCTTCAAGTATTGAGTGACCATTTGTTCATATAATGGCATCTGGTAAGAAGCTGGAGTGTGTATTCACTTAGGATGTACCGATTCATTTTTTCTGCACATGGTGGTTTTGTTTGAAAGGATTTGATCAACACTTCATTTTATTCTGTATGGATTTTATATGAACACTTTATGGTGATTAATGAGTCATAACTCTTGAGTGGACATTTAAATCATCACATGTTTTTTCTTTTGTTTTTCTTCTTTACATATATGCATATTATTACATAAAGTGGTTGTATACTCTCCTATAGTTTTCAGCTAAGGAAGCTGACACCTTAGCCTCTGTTTAATCTGCAACTGCCATGATGCTGCACATGTGATCCATTATGATACCACCCATTGGATGGTTTGCTAGTTTGGTTGAGAGCACAATCAAGGAGACAGCAAGCATTTCCGGCATGCCGGGAATATTACCTCTTCTTTGACACTATCAGATAGATGGGTAGACAACCGCTTTAATATGACTGAGTGCTGCACTTTTCTTTTGCATACGTATAGCACTGACCTACCATTATAAGGGGAGTTCCATTTGATATTTTGAAGGCATAGCAATTTGTGTTTGTATCTCGATTTTACCAATTGTTTCATTAGTTTGATTTTGAAAATAAAAATGTTTCTGGGTTTTAATACAATAGTGTTGTGCTCCTTGGGGTGCAAAGAAAGTCTAAACATATTCTGTATAGTATTTTTCTATCCATTATGGGATGTGGCATCCCCTTATCACATTATTAGACAAGCCTCTACCTTGTAGAATCACTTCAGGTATTTCCTAAAAGCATGGCCCAGCATTAGATCAGACTCCAGGGGGATCTTCAAATGAGAGTCATTTTCAAAATAAAGTCTAATGGGTATGCAGTTCTTTGCATGTTTCAATTTAGTGAAATTTTTAAAGCCCCAAACAGTTATTAGAATATTAAAAAATCTACATTATTAGCTAAGCAAACACTTCAGTAGTGTTATTTCTAAATTAATTGTTCCCTTTAAGCCATTTGTCATAATTTTGCTTTAGCTGATCGCCTTTGAAACACTGAACCAATGTGTTATTCTTTTCTACCACTGTTGGAAATTAGAAATATACAATTGTTTATTCATGTAGTTACTAGCAGGGTTTTGTTAGGCTTGGGCTGCAAGCTGGTTGATATTAAATGCAATAAGATTTCTGGAAAAGCATTCAGGAAAGGCAAAAACATGTATACAACTGATTTTTCTTGGCAGCTCCAGTCTCAGCGGCAGAGTAGCATGATATTATTTACATCCCATATGTATGTGTTGAAATAGGGTTTGCTGACATATTCTTGGCATTACAACTGGTTTAGAGGCCCTCTCATAACCTTACATTCATAGCAGTGCAGAAGCATGCAGAAGTGTAGGTTATATAACAAAATTGTCCTGAACAGATCCTGTTTAGCAAAATCATCTCTAAAATGTTGCATTCTGCAGTAAAAGTACAGTTAAGTGAAAATGTATAGACAAAATATGGCCCATAAATAAGTAATACTTTTGTGTTAGCTCTAAATTGATATAAGGTCAAAAATAGTTAGATATGATTAAATGAACCCAATCAATTGCGGACACGATGTGCAGAGATTCAAATTTCCTAAAAAATTATTTGAGCTGCTTTCTTCTTAATGCTATTCTGTATCTTACCTTTGCTTTCTACTAAGGCCCCTTTCACAAGGGCTGTCCGATCAGGTCTGCCTGTCAGTTTTTCAGGCGGACCGGATCGGACCTTCCATTCACTGCTATGGAGCAGTGGATTTCAGAGGTGACATGTCCACTGACGTCCACCGGTATCCGATCTAAACATGTCTGCCAAATCCAGACGGATGGTGGTCCTATTTTCCATCTGTCTGGTGGATTGGATCAGATGAAAATGGACAGGCAGTCCATTTTCATCTGATTTCCCCACAGAGAGCAGGACTGGGTCCATCTCTGCTCTGCACAGCGAGCATAGATGGACCTGTCATTCGTCTGCTCAGCACTGATCAGTGAAGCAATCCCCCGCTGAGCAAGCGGAGTCTATCGGGCAGAGGCACCCATGTGAAAGGGACCTAAGGCAACACTTACTGACCCATTTGCACCAGGAGTCCATTCAGTTAATTTTCATTACAAAAAATGTCACTTCATGTAAATGATCTGTTGCTAGAGTTGAGCGAATACCTGGACGTTCGGGTTCGGAAGGTCCGAACAAACTTTGGAAAAAAGTCCGGGTTTGGCACCGAACGTTGCCCGAACGTTATCCCAGACCCTTAACCCCATTGAAGTCAATGGGGACCCAAACTTTTAGGCACAAAAATGGCTGTAACAAAGTCCTGGTAAGAGCTAGAGGGCTGCAAAAGGAAGTAAAATGGGGGTAAGAGTAGGGCAAGTGCCCTAAAAAAAATGGGGATAGGGAAAATAAATTAAAATCAAATAAAAAAATGGGAAGGGGGGGTGGATGTGGAGTAGGAGCCTAGAGGTTGACTAGGCCGTGACCATGGCAGTGTAGGTGGAAGTGGCGGTGGTCGAGGAGGAGGAGGTAACCAACACTGTATTTTTTTTTTTGTTTGTTTATAATTGGGGTAGCCCCCAAAATATTGAGGCCTATTAAAAAAAAACAAGTATTTTTAAGTGTGAGTCCGGTCTAAATGTTTATTCTGCACAAGGTACAGACAAGTCTTGTGGGATCAATGCCTGGTTCATTTTAATAAAGTTTAGCTTGTCCACGTTGGCTGTGGACAAACGGCTGTGCTTGTCTATGATAACGCCTCTTGCCGTGCTAAACACACGTTCAGACAATACACTGGCTGCAGGGCAGGCCAGCACCTCCAAGGCATAAATGGCAAGCTCAGGCCATGTGGCCAATTTGGAGACCCAGAAGTTGAATGGGGCAGACCCATCAGTCAGTACGTGTAGGCGTGTGCACACATACTCTTGCACCATGTTGCTGAAATGCTGCCTCCTGCTAAGACGTTGTCTATCGGCTGGTGATGCTGTTTGTTGTGGCGGGCTGCTGACAAAGCTTTGCCACATTTCGGCCATGCTAACCCTGCCTTCTGAGGTGCTGGCGGTGGCACAGCTGCGTTGGTGGCCTCTTCCTCCTCCTCTGCCTTCGCCTTGTGCTTCCGCTGAGCCCCCGGTGTCATTTGGGAATGCCCTCAGCAGCGCCTCTACCAGTGTGCG
>BLSH010042297.1:519795-566924 GCA_018402905.1 Glandirana rugosa | reverse complement strand
TCCCTCTCCTTCGACGGCCGTAGAAACACTCTATCTCTAACGTCTGTAAAATTGTAGACTAGGACGTAGGACTCTAATGATGACGACAACGAGTCTCCCTGTCTAACGTCTTTAAACTCTAAAGTGTATCACGACGAAACTCACTGTCTAACGTCTAACGGCTAGTTTGAGACGTATTGTATTGCTAGCGATGTTAGCACGTGTTGATAGTCTAACAACCTCGTTAAACTCTAAAGTGTATGACGACGAAACTCACTGTGTAACGTCTAGTTTGGGACGGATTGTGTTACTAGCAATGCTAGCATGTGTTGCTAGTCTAACACCCTAGCATGTGTACGATCCCACAATCTGATCGTTGTGTACGATCGTAACGATCATTGTGTTAGGCAGGGTTTGATCTGCAATGTGTCACTCAAAGCAGCAGTATGTGAAATCTCAAATTGCTCCAACAATCTGATAGTTGTGCACGATTGTAGCGATCGTTATGTTATGCAGAGTTTGATCGGCAATCTGCAATCTGTCACTCAAAGCAGCACTATGTGAAATCTCAAATTTCTGCAATCTGTCCCTCTGAGCAACAGCAGTAGTAATCTCAGGATGCAGGATCAGATGTTAAAATGTCTGCAATCTCTATCTCACAAAGATGCCGGCAGCTTCCTCTCCCTACACTAACCCAAAAGCATGTGACATGCAGCACTGTGACTCCAGCTTATAAAGAGGCTGGGTCACATGATGCACTGGCCAATCACAGCCATGCCATTAGTAGGCATGGCTGTGATGGCTTCTAAGGGCAAACCAGTGAAACGCTTGTTGATTGGCTGCCCTTCAGCTATTCAACATGCGTGATCAACTACCAGAACCCAAACCCGAACCCGAACGTTTTTTGAAATGTCTGTGTTCGGGTCCGGGTCCTGGACACCCGAAAGTTTGGTACGGACTCGAACGTTACAGTGCCATACCACAGAACTCCAGGCAAACAGCTAAATGCACAGATGAAATCCATACTGTATATGAGAGCTGTTCTACTTGTCAAGGAATTAATATAACTGCCCACCCAGTCCAGAGATTTGCACAGCACAATCCTATATGGCAGAGAAAAATAGCAATTAAATAACACTTTTTGGGTCTTGTCCCCCCACAAATCTTTGACTGGACAGTAAATGGAGAAGCAGCAGACTTATGAACTCTTCCGGCTGTCAATCTACATCTGAATGTGCCTTGTTAGCACATGAGCATGGCAGCACAGATGATTGGCTCCTTATGCTGCTACCCCCTTTCCCAGTCTGAACGTTGCTGTATAGGTACTGCAGTAGACTAGTACACAATCAAATTAATATACTTATGCTGCCTGCTTTAAAAAAATAGATTCGGGGGTGAGGCAACTGCAATTGCTGTGGCTCCACTAGGCCACCACGGAATCCAGCAACATCCAAGCCTCCTTAAGCCCCAGAGACTCACCTCCAACACCTAGAGACAGAGGGGGAGACACGCAGGATACCTCGCCACTGAAAGGACCCACAGATGCCCTGCAAGTTGGCTGGATTTTTCCAGCCCTCGGGCCTTAAGCTACAACAAAGAGGTGGCAGATGAGGGCTGTGGCCGCAGCATGCAAAAGCACCCATCCATGTACAGGATCCTGATGGTGCCCAACATCAACAGCAGGCCAATTCCACAGGCAGTGAGGGATCCTCGGGGAGCTCCTCTCCATCCACCCGCAGCCCTGTTAAATCTAAACCCTGCAGGGAGTCCCCCCATAGGCCTCTCCAGGAATCAAGTATGGAGATGAGTGCTGCACTCTCACCACAGGCAGCTTCCTCCACCACAAGCATAGATCCCTACACATGGGCAGCCTGTATCAAACACTACAACTAAAGGAGATGCTCCTGTCCCTGCGCACCTTTCTGCAGTTTGACATACTAGCCTGTGTTCATCAGTGTAAAGCAGAGCTACATGATTTGGGAGACAGGGTTGACTGAGTAGAATCCTAATTGGGAGAGTATACTTCATCCTTTAACACAATAGTTGATGCCCATGCAGCCCACTCTGAAGAAATTGCATGGGTCAAGGATAAAGTAGCTGATTTGGAGGACAGGTTCAGGAGAAATAACATTAAACTCATAGCTGTCCCTGAGTCAGCAACGTCCAATCAGCTTTATCAATACGTTCAAGATCTTTTTTCCCCACTGGTTCAGCCAATGTCAGGGCCAGACCTCATCATTGACAGAATCCACAAGCTGCTGGAGCTGTCTTTTCTCCCTGCAGAAATGCCTAGGGATGTTTTGCTGAGGGTACTCTTTTATCAAGTGAAGGAGAAAATTATGTCTGCCTTCCATCAGACCGATCACTCCACCATTCATTTACTCCCAGACCTCTCCCGCCACACTCTACAGCAACGCAAAAACCTGGTGACCATCATGAAAGTGTTGCGTAACCATAAGATCCTACACAAGTGGAAATATCCAGCCACCGTCTCCATTACCCACAATCGGGTGTCAACTATGGTCACCAATCTGGAGGAAGGTCTACATCTTCTAAGACAATGGGGGTGCTTCTTGATTCCCCTCTGACAGGATCCCACCAGGCTCATCCTGAATCTCTTGAAACGGAATGGCAAGTGGTCTCCTACAATCGCTCTCCCAAGAGATCAAAGTCTGGAGGCTCTGGATCTCACCCAGCTCAACCAGTAACCTAAATCCCCCAGCCAGAGGGCTGCTTCTGCTCTCTTTTTATGCCCCTTCTTTACAGTTGGCATAGATGCTTATGTGTATGACCCCATACGTGGGCTTGTTTTGTTTGCTCTAATGTTCAGTAAGTTTTACAGCTATCTCGCTGTTTTCTATTTCCTGATTCTATAGTACAAAAGTGTGAATACCCTTATCTGTGAAATGGAACAATCATTGCCTCACCTCTGCCCACCTATTTTGTTCATAACGCCTCACTCTTTGCCTATCATAGCATGCCTGTCTGCCTTCACCCCTCTGGAGTTAGAAAAACTGATTACGCCACAGCCCACAGCTCTCAAAATTACCCTCTGCTGCAATTCCACTTGAATGTATTTCCCTTAATGTTAAGGGCCTAAATCACCCCGTAAAGCATGTCTCCTTATGGAAGGAAGTCTTTAAAGCCAAGGCGGACATTGTCTGTGTCTAGGAAATGCACTTCCTTAAGAAAGTGACCCCCAAATGCACTCATAAGGATTACCCTCACATCTTTCTGGCTAATGCTCCGGAGAAGAAATGAGGAGTCCTTGTTGCCATTGGCAAATCAGTCACCTTTCATCTTAAATCATCCCACCTGGATGAAGACAAACACTTCACATCAATTCTAAACCCTATGTTTTGGTAACGTTTTATGTCCCTAATTCCCATCAATTGTGATTTTTGCAGAAAGTCTTCAAGCTTTTTTCCGATGTCAAATATGGACAACTGCTGATGTGTGGGGACTTTAACCTGACAGTTGATCCAAGTATGAACTCTAGTTCTGCAACTAAAGGCCAGTTTTCTTCATTGAGAGATTTATTACTTGCAGAGGGGGATATGATGTCTGGAGGTGCCAGCATGCTATCAAGAGGGATTAGACATTCTTCTCCTCCAGACATCATACCTACTCCCAAATAGACCTGCTTCTGCTGGACAGATGGATACTACAAGAATTTCCTCCTCCTCTATCCAAGATATCACTTGGTCAGACCATGCTATAATCTCAGTGATGATAGAGGAGCAGGAAAGCCAGAGTAAATCTCTGGTATGGTGGTATAATGTCAAATTACTACAGGAGGATCTCTCCTCCGGGATAATTTCTCAGAATCTCCAGGAATTCTTTGCCACACATGAAAACTCAGTTACTGACCTTTTTATCTTATGGAATGCCCATATGGCTTTCATAAGGGGTACATGTATCCAGCAAGGGGTCAGAATAAAAAAACACTACAATGTGAAACTGGTTTATTGTCAGAGATACACAATTTAGAAACAAGCAAAAAGACCAACCCGTACCTATCTATATCCAACTCTCTCCTTAAACTTAGAGGGGGACTAAGGTCGCTTTTCAACGAGCAATACAACAAACACCTAAAATGTCTTAAGCTCAATTTTTACACAGGTGCCAATAAGGCTGGGAAATATCTGGTGAATAGATTGAGAGCTACCCAAGCGAGATCCAGGATCTCCCACCTTCTGCTTCTTACCCTTAAACACAAAATTACCAACCAGCAAGAGATAGCAGATGAGCTTGCCAATTACTATGGGGGGTTATACAACTTCCACGATGATCCCAAGACCCCCCAGCAATCATCCTCTGACATACAAAAATTTTTGCCCACTCTTAAGCTACCCTCTCTTTCAGGGAAACAGCTCCATGATCTAAATGCTCTGATCTCTGACCTGGAAATTGGTAAAATAATCGCTTCCCTATCCAATGGCAAATCTCCAGGCCCAGACAGGCTTCCCAACAAATATTATAAGATCTATGGCCCCAGTCTCATATATCATCTTTCCAATGTCCTCACAACGGCAATCCAGAAATTTTCCTTCCATCAGAAATGCTGGGAGCCCAGGTGGTCACAATACCTAAACCTGGCAAGGACCCTGTTACACCTGCCAATTTTCATCCAATATCACTATTAAATTCTGTTGTCAAAATTTATGAAAAAAACTTCTGGCTAAGCATCTGATGTGTGTCCTTCCCTCTCTAATCAAGAAAGACCAAACAGGTTTTGTAACTGGAAGGCAGGCATCAGATGTGACCAGAAGAGTCCTCAACATTATTCACCATGCAGAGATAACACAAACGCCTTCTCTGCTGTTGCAAATGATGCAGAGAAGGTGTTCAATAGAGTAAAGTGGTTGTACATGTTTATGGTTCTCCAGAAATTTGTTTTCCAGGATTCTATCTTGTCCGCCATTCTTGCTTTGTATGCTAACCCTTCTGCTCAGGTTAACACCTCTGGCCTGCTATCCAAACCATTTGTAATCTCCAATGGTACCCAACAGGGATGCCTACTACTGCCCACAATTTTCAATTTAATGATAGAGCCATTAGCAGAGAAAATGTTCTCCCACCCAGAAATCACAGAGTTTACATTCAGAGATTCTGTGCATAAAATAAATCTATTTTCTGATGACATCATCCTTTTTTTGACCAACCCAGTCATTTCTCTCCCATCAGCCTTCCAAATTTTGAAACAATTCGGTAATATCTCATACTACAAAGTGAACGCCTCCAAATCTCTAATCCTTGATCTGGGAGTGCGGAAAGATATGAAAAGCAACTTCCAAAAACAGCTCGCTATGAGTTATCATGGTATAGCAGATTGGCCGTGGTGGTATTACACCCCTTACATGATGGCAAAATTCTCCTCCTCCCTTTCCCCACTCTGCTGGTGCAACTGTGGTTAGGTAGGAAACCTTTTGCACTCCTTTTGGGAATGCCCCAATCTCAATAGCTTCTAGAATCTAATATTTCAACTAATCTCCACATGCACGGGAATCCTAGATTAAACCCAATCCTCCCTTCGCCCTCCTACACATAGGAATAGATATCTTCCCTCCTTCGCACAGATCATTCGTATATCACATACTGCTAGCAGCCCGCTCATTGGTACTCCAAAACTGGAAATCTCCTTTAGCTCACAACCTCTCATATGTGAAAAAATGGTAGACCACAACTATGCTTTTGAACACATTTTGGTGAACGCCATGAGGCCTTTTGTAAAGCATGAAGGATATGGATGAGCAGATGGTGACCCCCCTCAGGAAAGTCATGCCATTAACTCCATTGTATTTACCACTGGTATTGTATTATTTTCTACCCATGTGACTGCATTGTACTGTAATTTGTTGTTTGTTTCACACCTTGTTTGTGTGTATTTACCTCTATATTCTAATAAAAATGTATTGACAAAATAAAACTTGAGTTCTCAAAATCACACAAAAAAAAAAAAAAAATAGATTCAATGACAACTGAAATTCACTGTTCATTGGCTAGCCCCCCTCCATTCTATCATGGATATTATTGCAAGACGTACAGTATCTCACAAAAGTGAGTACACCCCTCACATTTTTGTAAATATTATGTTATATCTTTTCATGTGACAACTCTAAAGAAATTACACTTTGCGACAATGTAAAGTAGTGAGTGTACCGCTTGTATAACTGTAAATTTGCTGTCCCCTCAAAATAACTCAACACACAGCCATTCATGTCTAAACCACTGGCAACAAAAGTGAATACACCCCTAAGTGAAAATGTCCAAATTGGGCCCAATTAGCCATTGCCCTCCCCGGTGTCATGTGACTTGTTAGTGTTACAAGGTCTCAGATATAAACGAGGAATGGGTGTGTTAAATTTGGTGTTATCGCTCTCACTCTCACATACTAGTCACTGGAAGTTCAACATGGAACCTCATGGAAAAGAACTCTATGAAGATCTGAAAAAAAGAATTGTTGCTCTACATAAAGATGGCCTAGGCTCTAAGGAAATTGCCAAGACCCTGAAACTGAGCTGCAGCACGGTGGCCAAGACCATACAGCATTTTAACAGGACAGGTTCCACTCAGAGCAGGCCTCGTCATGGTC
The DNA here is from genome assembly GCA_018402905.1 of Glandirana rugosa. Classification (NCBI taxonomy): domain Eukaryota; kingdom Metazoa; phylum Chordata; class Amphibia; order Anura; family Ranidae; genus Glandirana; species Glandirana rugosa. Next base: position 560,350 of record BLSH010042297.1, on the reverse strand, counting down.
GACCAAAGGAGTTGAGTGCATGTGCACAGTGTCATATGCAGAGGTTGTCTTTGAGAAATAGACGTATGAGTGCTGCTAGCATTGCTGCAGAGGTTGAAGGTGTTGGTGGTAAGCCTGTCAGTGCTCAGACCATATGTCGCACACTGCATCAAATTGGTCTGCATAGCTGTTGTCCCAGAAGGAAGCCTCTTCTAAAGATGATGCACAAGGAAGCCTGCAAACAGTTTACTGAAGACAAGCAGACTAAGGACATGGATTACTGGAACTATGTCCTGTGGTCTGATGAGACCAAGATAAACTTATTTGGTTCAGATGGTATCAAGCGTGTGTGGTGGCAAGCAGGTGAGGAGTACGCGTGTCTTGCCTACAGTCAAGCATAGTGGTAAGAGTGTCATGGTCTGGGGCTGCATGAGTGCTGCTGGCACTGGGGAGCTACAGTTCATTGAGGGAACCATGAATGCCAACATGTACTGTGACATACTGAAGCGGAGCATGATTCCCTCCCTTCAGAGACTGGGCAGTATTCCAACATGATAACGACCCCAAACACACCTCCAAGATGACCACTGCCTTGCTAAAGAATCTGAGAGTAACCAGACCTAAACCCTATTGAGCATCTGTGGGGCATCCTCAAATGGAAGAGGGAGAAGCGCAAGGTCTCTAACATCCACCAGCTCTGTGATGTTGTCATGGAGGAGTGGAAGAGGACTCCAGTGGCAACCTTTGAAGCTCTGGTGAACTCCATGCCCAAGAGGGTTAAGGCAGTGCTGGATAATAATGGTGACCACACAAAATATTGACACTTTGGGCCTAATTTCGACATTTTCACGTAAGGGTGTACTCACTTTTGTTGCCAGTGGTTTAGACATTAATGGCTGTGTGTTGAGTTATTTTGAGGGGAAAACAAATTTACACTGTTATACAAGCTGTACACTCATTACTTTACATTGTAGCAAAGTGTCATTTCTTCAGTGTTATCACATGAAAAGATATAATAACATATTTACAAAAATGTGAGGGGTGTACTCACATTTGTGAGATAGTGTATACACCTTGATAAGCAATCCATGGCTGTTGTACCACTTTGCCAATCCCTTCACTGACTTCCACTAGCCCAAGGTATAAAATTCAAAATCCTAACCACTACATAAAAAGCCATCAAAGACACTTCCCCCAGCTACATCACTAACCTCATCTGCAGATATTGGCAAAATCATCCTCTTTGCTCCTCCCAAGACACCTTGCTCTCTATTTCCCTTGTTACCTCCTCCCATGCTTGCCTTCAGAACTTCTCCAGAACCTCTCCCATCCTCTGTAGCTCCCTACCCCAATAGGGAGGTTAGCTCCTACTTTGTCCACCTTTAGGCAATACTTGAAGACTCATTTATTCATGGAAGCCTACCCCACTTCCACCTAAAACTGTACTTCGTCTACCTCCATCAGATCATCCCCTGCAGCTATTGCCTTTTGCACCACCCCCTTTCCCTTTAGATTGTAAGCTTCATGAGCAGGGCCCTCCAATTCTTTCTGTAATAAACTGTATTGTAAACATGCTGTCTCCTTTATATTGTAAAGTGCTGTGCAAACTGTTGGCGCTATATAAATCCTGTATAGTAATAATAATAATAATAATGGTGTGTTAATATATACACGAGTGTACTCATTTACAAATATATAGACCCATACTGTAAATTCCACTGCATATTTTTTTTTCAGTCCTGTACTAAATGATTTTCATGGTGGTGGTAGTGGTTCAATGAGCTTGCATCATCTTTACATCATCGTGAATACTACAAGCAGAGGCATGCATAGGTGGTGCGGGGGGGGGGGGCATTGCAAGCGGAGGTATGTATTCCCCACATTATGGAGGCAAGTTACTCTGTAGGGGTCTGCTCAGGACTTGGTGAACTTAATGGGTGACAACACTATAAAGAATTTCAGTGTTCATGATTCTGTGGGGTCACCCATCAGCAGGAACTATGGCGTACAATAGTTTTCAAGCTGGTTCACAGGGTGTGGGTAAGTAGATTTTTTATTATTTTTCTACAGTGACGTTTGAATCCTGATTCATAATTAACAATTTAATATCAATGGCTCTGAAACCTTGATGGTAAATATATTTTTTACACACGGTTAACCACACTAATCTGGTAGACATATCTCAGATGCTATTTATGTTTTGTGCTGTTACCTAGGTTGTCTTTCTGAATATCTCTAAAATGCAGCAGTCGTGAGAGTGAAATAAGGGGGAGGAGGGGCTGGGTTAACAGCATAGTACCCTTTTTTCTGTATATTTTTCTGTATATGTAAAACAATATACTGTATGGCAATGCTACTAATAACAACAAACAAACTACTGATTCCTCCCTAGCTATGAAAGAAATGAAACCTAACTCCAACAATATTTTTGTTTGTTTTAGATGGAGTGACATTTATTTCTGTCTGTGATCTTATAAGGGAGATTTTTCCCCCTATTGGTTGTATAACAAGGAGGATTGTCTGTGACTAGGATAGGGAGGCACAAAGAGCCCTGCCTCAACCAAGATGGCCACCTTCACACCAAGACATGGTAAGTAAGTAATAGGAAAAAGAGATCAACTGCAGGCAATTTTACTGTAGTTCCTCTTTAGGAAGTCCATATAACCCCATGATTGATTTTAGAATAGAAGGGAACACTTATTGATATTTTACTTTTTGTATGCCACTAGAAAAACACATTAATATTATTATGCTTACTGTTGCTTACTAAAAAAAAAATAAGAAAACAAAAACTTGTCTTGAATTTGTATGAGGCAATGGTGATAGTTTATTGTTTTCATGCTCTATGCAAACTATGTCTTAGACAACAGAACAGTCAGTACTCTGTGTAATCAAACAAAAACATCCCCCAAGGCTCCAACTGCTTCTGTGAACAACCTAAAAATTATTTGTTCCATTAACAGCCAGAATGCATTTTAATTTCTAAACAGAAAGCCTCCCAAAGTGCTTGGAATATTTAATATCTCATAAATCCGTTCCTCTGTTTGTTTGGGTTCAGGCACTTAGCATCCATATAAAGCATGCTATTTGCTCTGATATTCATTTAGTGTTTAGACAGTATATAATTTGGCCTAAAGGAGCAGGGTTTCTCCCTGGAGAAAAATCTTTACACAAAAACCATGGCTCTTCTGTTACAAAGGAAAGCTTTGAGCATGCACCGACTGCTAATATAACATGACAGAGTTGTGCAATTGTGGCCACATCTTAAATAAAAGATCATTTTAAATACACCTGAACCACATTCACAGTTTTCAAATTATCTTTGTACACATGAGTACTTTAATATGGCTACACATGTTTTACATTTTTCTTACAATCCAATACTCTAGTGTTTATTTGTAATTTGTTTTTATACAAATTTACATTTAGGGAACGGTGCATTGGTTCCATCTGTGCTGATCTATTACAAGTAGTTGTAATGTGGTATTGCTGTTTCAATAGGTGATATGGTAAGGCAGTAGAGTGCAGGTTACCCTAGTAAACAAGTAATGGACACTTAAATATTCATCTGTAGGAGTGAAACCCAACCTATGCTCCACAAGAGCCTTGAACTGTTGTACAAACATTTCTCCTGTAGTGAAATTGCTTACTGTAAGCTTCTCACATTGTGCATTAGAAGCTTCCAAAAGGAAGGCATGGCCGACTGGGATTCAAGATGGCCACGTAAGGGCTTTGCTACTGCTTCCCCGAGGGGCTAAATGGCCTACATTCTCTCCAGTGACACAATCCCCCCACCACTTGAGTGATCTGACTTACCGGACCACCAGGGATATGACGAGGAAGAGAAAGGACGAAACAAAGGCCGCAAAAAGGAATGGCCTTCTTTGTCCAGCAGCCGTATGGGGCCAAGCAAGATGGCGTTGGCTCCTCTCCGCCGTCAGCTGCCGCTCTCTACCTCAGACTTCCCAGACAGATTCACCAGGAGCAGCAACACCACTAAAGCCAGACTCCAGTAGTCATACAGCTCAACCCCAGTGTCTGTAGCCCAGAGAAAGCCAGATTCAGGCTGGATGGAGGGCATGGAAGACAGGAGGTGAGTCCTAATGGGGACATAGGGGAGGACACTAGAGACCTGCCTGACACCATAGATAAATTTCCCATTAGCAATCAGCCAGTTATGGACACTGACCTTTAGGACATGCTCATGTCCCTCAGGTGTTCCCTACAATCAGATTTGGCCTTGTACATGAATAGATTCAGCAATGATCTCTAAGCTGTTTAAAACAGAGTGAAACGTGTTGAAAGAAGCCTCCGCCAGACAGATAGAGCCCACCTCATTTTCTGGCTGGAGGATGCCCAGCATTACCTAACTCTTTCCTTATTAGTCTTAGTGTACCTGGCCCACCCTTTAATTCATTGGATTTAAGCTCTTTCGATCAGAGTGGCTGAGCATCACCTAGGATGTTACCTAGGATGGTCGTAATGCAAATGCAGCCTGCCTAGGAATTCCCATTCCTCCAGACTGATATTCACACATGAAGTCATTGGAATAATTGCATAACTCCTCTAAAGACCCAGCTCATTGCTTGCATCAGGGTTGAGAACTCATGAGAGATATGCTGAAGCAGGGCACTCTGGTGTTTTTAAAAAGCTATGTAAAGCACCTGACTGGTCTCTCCCACCAGCTACGATAATTGTATGCACAGAAATCAATTTTAAATGATTTAAAAAAAATTAAATTAAAAAACATTGTATATTGCACTCACTTTTTCAAAGTAAAATCCGTTCAAGTAGGTAAGGTGCTATCAAATCGGCCGTGGGAGCACAGAGTCGCACGTCTGGGGTCTCTCTTGACTCTGCGCTCCCACGGCCGATTTGATAGCACCTTACCCGGGTTTACCTACTTGAACGGATTTTACTGTGAAAATGTGAGTGCAATATATGATGTTTTTTACATGTCTCAATATATGTCCATACGGTATCACACTATGGTTGCTTGTGTCTCTCACTGCATTTTCTGAGGAGCGGTGGAGAGACTATACAGTGTGCTGAGGAATTGACAAGAGTGACGATTGAATCCATAAGGGAATCCATATATCCCTACATGTGCTTTTTGGTTGTTCCATTAAGTTGGAGGCCAAATAGCTCTGGTAAGCAGCTTTGCATAAGTGGTGGTGGTTTTTGGATACTCACTATATGGAACAGCTGTGACTTATCCACTCTTGGTGTCTTCATCTTTTTCTCCTGAGAGACATTTTCCATATATGATGAATATATATTTATATCAAACTCTGGACTAATTACTATATTCAAGTGTGTGTCTGCACTTGGGACTGATCAACTTTTTTTTATATTATCTATTGACGTAATTGTGATATTGTTAGAAGTATAAATAATTTATTATTTATGTCATATATAAGTTAAGCGCGGCTACCCTTGTTTATCTTTATATGTGTAATTCTGTCCAGGATGTTTGGAGATTTACACAGCTCTGCCAGGCAGCAGAGTCAGGTTTGTAATCTGGTGTTTCTATAATGCAGTTAAGCAACACAGCTAGGTCATTGTAGGAGCAGCAGCAGAGTGGTGAGCTCATTTCTCTCCTCCAGTCAGGAAGTTTCTTGTCAGCACATGTGCATGTGCATGTGCATGCAACAGAGTCTGATTAGCTTCCAGTGTTGCCCATTTCTCTGCCAATCTGAACTCAGCTGTACAAGGTCAAATTCAGGTACCTTAACTACATTTAAATATACATGATTTTATAATAATTATATAACTGCTTGAAATTTAGCTTTGAGATATCCACAAACAAAAAAATGTTTTTGAATGTACAATCACACTATCTTAGAACACAGAATGTAGAATCATACAGTCATGCCACATTAAAATAAGCTTTGAAATTATCTTTTTTTTCTTATGTATTTTTATTAAGGTTTTACAAAATTACAAAAATAAATCATGCATAGAAAACACCACTGATGGAAACAGGACCAAAAGTGGAGAACAACGGTTAAAGTGGGTTACAAATCGTTAATAACTAGATCATTTTCTAAAAAAAATAACAGGAAAATAAGTGCAATTGTGATATATGGCTCTATCCTAGAAGGAAAATACACCAGGGGTCAAAAGAGAGAGCAGAAAAATGAGACGGAGGGACAGAAAAGCTTAGGGCTTATGTCCCCTGCCTGTCTCGTTCAATTGAGAGCAGGAGGGGTACCAAACTCAGAGGAGACCCAGGCATCCCAAATCTTATTAAACTCGGTTACAGCATCTCCCACCTAAGCCGTCATATATTCCAATCTAGGTATTTCTAAAATCACCTTCAAAAGCTGGATCCGAGGGGGGGGGGTAGTGGATAACCATTGTAATTGAATAGTTATTTTGACCGCTATCAAAATAAAAGAAGCAAGCTTATTCATGGTATGGTAGGGGTATCCTCGCGCTACTATGATAGGAGTGGTGCAAGTGGACTAGGTTGCTGCTGTACCTAACTATATGACAATATAAGCAATGTAATTGAAAGGAATGGATGGTACTGCGCAGCCTATTTCTGTAGGTGTTAATATATAGTGGTCTCATACATTATTCTGATTTAAAAATATACGTGTATGATGTAAAAATATATACAATGATGAGGATAACGCATGTAAAAATCTATAGGTATAAATAGACGATATAAAGTGCAATATATAATAAATCCTTCAATAAAAATGCAGTGGGTACAATCTTATAAAAGCATTGGCTATATAAAGCCTAAAACATTAAAAATGGCAGTGATATAATCCAGTGATTAAAAGTGACAGTGAAGATATAAAACAGTAATTGTAATAGAGCCCTGCAGAAGTCACATGACGTAACGCGTAGGCTATTTCCTGTATTGCTGGAGACACAGTGAAAGGTGCTTAGACGCCGCTGTGTATATTTTAAAGTTTTGTAGCTTTTTGGATATCGTTTTTATGGTTTTAATTGGGTAAATAAATACCACTATTTTACAATACTACACCATGAGAGCGTCTTGTCTCTTCCCTATTGCCTGAGACGCATGGAGTTCTAGGACCACAGGAGAGGGTGAGCGACCGATTGGTCGTACCGATCGTTTGCCCAGTCCGAGACTCGAAGGAAGCGTGGAAGTGAGGAATAGGACCCAAAGAAACCATGATGCGCACATGATCTTAACTAACAAGGTGAGAGTTCTGTGAGCACTTACTCGATCGGAGCACTCACTGAAGGAATCCTCTTGGGGTGAACACCCCCCTGCAAAAGAGATTCGCTGCACTCAAATGAAGCACCAATGATTTTATATGAACACTTGGAACACGAATCACAGTTATCACTATCACTACAGTTTTAATTAGGACTTTTTGAGAGTGAAACTATTTGCTGAATTTCAATCTATTATAATTACTGTTTTATATCTTCACTGTCACTTTTAATCACTGGATTATATCACTGCCATTTTTAATGTTTTAGGCTTTATATAGCCAATGCTTTTATAAGATTGTACCCACTGCATTTTTATTGAAGGATTTATTATATATTGCACTTTATATCGTCTATTTATACCTATATATTTTTACATGCGTTATCCTCATCATTGTATATATTTTTACATCATACACGTATATTTTTAAATCAGAATAATGTATGAGACCACTATATATTAACACCTACAGAAATAGGCTGCGCAGTACCATCCATTCCTTTCAATTACAAAGCTTATTCATGGACTTTCCAATACTAGGGAAAGGGAGGCCTGATAGACAATATAGCAGATCCAGCAAAAAAGAATGATCAAGTACTTGCTAGATCAGGGACATTACCATAGACCAATAAGGCACAATATCCTCACATTGCCAAAAGATATGGAAATGGTTACCTCATATTTTACCACAATGCCAGCATAAAGGGGAAAGAGAATGGTCTTGACAACGCAAGACTTCAGGGGTTCTATACCAGAACATAAGAATTTTGTAAGCTGTCTCTCTCTGAGCCACACATCTAGATATTTTGGAAGTAGATGTTAATATTTTGTTCCAACAAGGGCGAGTGATGGGACGTTAAAGAATAGAAGACCATTTATGCATATAGGCATGATGGTCTGCAGAAATTGGGGTGGCTTTGTGAAGCAATTTATACATAGAGGGGAGTAGATTCAACTGGTGGGGGCCTTGAGCACAGATACGTTCAAAGGTGGTATGTTTAGATACAAAATTAAAAAAGAGAAAATACCGCGCTAATCAGTGAAATAGTGAGCAGCTAGCACAAACAGCCTTAACAAAATACTGGATTACAGATGGATATAAAAAATGTGCAGCGCATGAGCATAAACGTGAAAATAAGCCCCCTGGTCGAGGCACTGAGAGTGAATTGAGAAAAAAAAAAACGTAAATCACAGACATGAAATCTACAAAAGAATATTGCAAAATATATAGATGTAACCACACTGTAATATGGTAAGGTGAAGTTCAATAATATTAATCCACCAGTGGAGAAGTTTATCTCTGGAACGTGAAACAAAAAGTGTCTGAAGCGACTAAAAAGTAAATAAAACGTGAAAAAAGCAGGATCGTCTACCCGACGCGTTTCGTCTACTAAGACTTCCACAGGGGTACCCCTGTGGAAGTCTTAGTAGACGAAACGCGTCGGGTAGACGATCCTGCTCCCATCTACTGCGCCTTTTTTACTTACCTGGAATTCCATGTGCCTGTTACTAGTTTTTAGCATGTAAGTGCAATAATTTTATAAATAAACCGTATCTGGTCATACAGTATCACACTATGTAGCTTTTATTTCCTACTGAGGCTTGCTGTGATACTATCTGGATCCCTATACTCTTGCCTCTACATCTGGAGCCTGGTCTCTTCAAGTGGTTGGACGACTGGCCCTTTATCGTCACCTCAATTTGTGGATGCCTGATGTTCTGGATGCCAGTGATTGAATTCGACCTGCATACCTGTAAACCAGCCTGGTCCCTTCAAGTCGTTGTGCGACAGGTCTTTCATCTCTACTTCACTCTGTGGATGCCTGACGACCTGGGAATCCGACCTACATGCCTGTATACCAGGTATTTCTGGTAAGAGTACCCTATTCATACATGGTGTTTTCATCTTGCACATGTATGTTTAGATAGTATAAGAAGAGGTGAAAGTGTGAAGAGATAGTGTTTAATTTGGAGACAAAAATTAAATATAAATGTGAGAATGTGATATTTAGATTGGAGATCATTGAATGTACGAAATCTGCGGGTGACAGGGTGGACAATTTGGCGAAGCTGAAACAAACCAGATTCAGCCCAAGATGATACACGGCATAGGGTAAGCTATCAGGAATAGGGGATTAAAGAGTACATTAGATGGGGGGCATGGTGACGAGAGAGAGAACTTGTGATGCAGGAACGCCAAATCTTTAAAGTAAAAAGCATTGGGGCCACCACTCCTGTAGTTTAGGGTCTTGGATTAGAGAAAGGGACCATAGCAGGGAGCAGGAATGTGCAGGGTAGCCCATTTTGATTTTTTGACCATCGGCTCAATGCTGGCTGAGAAGACCAGGACAGGACCGATCTAAGGCGGGAAGCAAAATAGTATTTGAGAACATTGGGTGCACCTAAGTCACCACAGTGCTTTGAAGAAAAGACCACAGAGCTAGCCACCCAATGTGCTTTGTTTCTCCAAATAAAATTAAGACACCATTGCTTAATCACCTTTAATTGAGACGTGGGCACAGGTACCGGCACGTTTAAAAAAAATACAAATAAAGCAATTTAGGCATTTTCAAGACATTGATCCTACTCAACCATGAAATAGGGTATGGATTCCAACGTTTCAACAAGTCATTAACCACTTAAGGACTGAGCCTCTTTTAGAGATTCAGTGTTTACAAGTTAAAATCAGTTTTTTTGCTATAAAATTACTTAGAACCACAAACATTATATATATTTTTTTCTAACACCCTAGAGAATAAAATGGCAGTCGTTGAAATACTTTATGTCACTCCGTACTTGCTTAGCGGTCTTACAAGTGCCTTTTTTGTAAAAAAAAAAATCACTTTTTTGAGCTACAAAATAAGACATCAGTAAAGTTAGCACAATTTTTGTCCATATTGTGAAAGATGAAAAGGTGAAAGATAATGCTACACCGAGTAAATTGATACCCAACATGACATGCTTCAAAATTGTGCCCGCTCGTGGAATGGCGACAAACATTGGCACTTACAAATCTCCAACGGTGATGCTTAAAATTTTCTACAGGTTACCAGTTTTGAGTTACTGAGGAGATCTATTGCTAAAATTATTTCTCTCGCTCTAACAATTGCGGCAATACCTCACATGTGTGGTTTGAACACCATTTTCATATGTGGGGGCGACTTCCATATGCTTTCGCTTCTGTGCGCGAGCTGGGCGGGACAGGGTGCTTTAAAGAAATGTTTTTCTTATTTATTTTACTTATTATTTTTTATTTTTACATTTTCCTTTTAAAAAAAACTTGATCACTTTTATTCCTATTACAAGGAATATAAACATTCCTTGTAATAGAGAAAAGCATGACAGGACCTCTTAAATATGAGATCTGGGATCAAAAAGACCTCAAATCTCATATTTACACTTACATGCAATAAAAAAAAATTAAATGGCATTTGAAAAAAAAATTCTCCTTTAAGAGCTATTTAAGAGCTATGGGCGGAAGTGACGTTTGGCATCGCTTCCGCCCTTCAATGCTATGGAGCCGAGTGGGCAGCATCTTCTGCTCACTCGGTATACAGGCATTGATGGAAGAGGACCCAATTGTCTCTGCTGCTGCCGACGGGTCCGGAAAGTAGCGGAGACGACGAGAAAGTGGCAGGAGGGGGGATGGGCACCTCTCCCTTCCCCGATAAAAGTGATCTCACAGCGAATACGCCGCAGGGACCACTTTTATCTGAAAGCGGGCTGCCCACTGTTTAAAAAAATACCGGGGTTATGGTAGCTATGTGCTACCTTAACAACGGTATTCAACGGCAAAGTACCACCGTATAATGATGGCGGGCAGTCCGGAAGTGGTTAATGTCCCTAAACAAAGGCACATAATTTACAGAGTATAGAGATGAGTAATCAGGAGAAATCTGCATACCTAAGTATTTAAGGGAATGAGAGCACCACCGGTATGGATATGACTTTTGTAAGGTGGAGAGATCTTCAGGAGGAATATGGAGAGGCATAGCTTCCGTCTTAGAGGTATTCATTTTATACCCAGACAAGAGGCTAAATTGGGACAATAAAGCCCATTTCACACATACAGACCATTCAGGTCCCCCTGTCAGTTTTTCAGGCGGACCTGAATGGACGCTCCATTCTCCTCTATGGAGCGATGGATGTCAGCGGTGACATGTCCACTGACATCTGATACAGATGGATGGAAAAGCTATTTTCCATCCGTCAGGCGAATCAGACGAAAAAGGACAGACGGGCCCATTTTCATCCGATCCCCATAGAGGAGAGTGGCAGCTCTGAGAGGTCCGTGAAGAGATGATCGTGTCATCCATCGACTCAGCAGGGATAAATGTCAAAACGGACTTTGCTAGTGTGAAAGAGCCCTAAGGCGTGTAAGGACAGGAGATAAAGGTGAATGTGGGCCAGGGTTAGTAGGATATCGTTCGCAAAATCTGAGATTTTGTATTCCCTCCGTCACATGGGGACCCCCCAGATGTCTGGATGGGCATGTATGGCAGTGGCTAAAGGTTCTAAACATAGCTTTGAAACTATCTAATCAAAACATTTCCAGTTTTCTAGTGAAAATCACTGGTTTTATATAACACAATCACATTTTTATGATTTTATTAGATTGTAACTTACCCCACCCTTCCATTATGTCTGTAAAATTCAAGCTAATCTTAGCATATTGCCCAATCTGATTGCAACAAGTGGACAGCCTAACAGTTCAGAGAGCAATTTAGATGATCAAAAGTAAAATTATTTATGGGGAATTCATAAACAAAATGGCTTGTCTGTAGATATCTATGCAGATGAAAAAAAGCAATCCACATATAAACACCAAGCATGCTTGTAAATATGTAATTCATAGCTTATTGCTATATTCCAGGGAAACTATGTATGCGGGATGTAAAACACATTGAACTATATAAACAATGGATGGGGATTGGAAATAAATAGGTTATGAATTTGGGAATGTTTTCTGCATATCATTAAATATTAAAGAAGCAGGCTGGCCTGCAAATCATATACAGTATGTCACAAAAGTGAGTACACTCCTCACATTTTTGTAAATATTTTATTATACCTTTGAATGTGGCAACACTGAAGAAATTACACTTTGCTACAATGTAAAGTTATGAGTGTACAGCTTGTATAAAAGTGTAAATTTGTTGTCTCCTCAAAATTACTCAACACACAGCCATTAATGTCTAAACCACTGGCAACAAAAGGGAGTACACCCCTAAGTGAAAATGTCCAAATTGGGCCCAAAGTATCAATATTTTGTGTGGCCACCGTTATTTTACAGTGGAATCACACTGACCCGCGACTTTGAAATAGCGCTCACATAGCGCTCACATTCGGTGTGAACAGGGGCTTAAGGTTACCAAACCTCTAAAAATATAGGTAAAATTAGTCACAGCTGGGATAAAGCAACAATCTAAAAGTTTAGTCTTCACTGATTGTGCAGGATTACATTTAAAATAATTTTATTTAACCATTTTTTTCTGAGCTGAGAGTAAATATAATAAGGCTGTGACTGCCTCTTGACTTGCTTCTAAGCTGCCTTAAAGTGGTTTTAAACCTCTACATGAAATATGAGCAAACATATCCCTCTATAGTGTGTACTTCTCTTAATTAAGAGCACTAAGTGCTATTTTTGTCTGCTGCCTCATTCCTCTGCTATCAGCATTAATCATTTCTGACAAGTTTCACTGACACCAATGGAAAAAATGTGACAGGGGAGTGTAATCTCAGCTCTTCGCCCCCTTTAATCTAACAGCTCAGGCAAGCCTTATAAAATCTCTGTGTATAACCTGAGGCCAGTCACTTCACTGGGTCTATGTAAGGGTTTAAAACCACTTTAAGTTGCTTTTCAATTCCTATTGGTTGTACAGGAATGAAAGCAATTATGACATATCTATAACGACAAGCCCTTCATCAAAGTTTCCTCAATGGTGCCTCAAACCTACATTTGACCTTCTTCTGATCTGAATTTTATCTCAGTCTAAGTTTTGTCAAACTGCTTCAAGCTCATCAGTCATTCCTATTGATTTTGCTGGGGAGTTAAGCAGTTTTGCTGGAAACAATTGCTCACGTACACATTTGTTGGGGCCAACAACTAGCAGCTCCTATAAGACTGAACTAAAGTCACCTCACTCTGACTGTCATTGCCAGAGTGGCTGCAAATTGGCGGGATCCTAGGTGTGTTGAGTATAATGAACTTTGAAAAAAGCTCTGAACCACCAAAGTTAACATCAACCTAATTATGTTTAGTCACTTGGTACCCCAGGCAGCTGCCATTGTTGCCCAAGTCTAGATCAGAGCAAGTGTGCAGGCCTGGTAAGTCAAGTGCAGATTATGCCTCTGTGGACAAATAGGAAAACCTACTGCATTCACCAAAAACTGAAATATTAATTTGGGGTGAATCAACCCATTGAGTAGTCAATTTTATGTTAAAATGCATTAGGAACAGCATATTTGCATAGTGCAGATTTTCCTAATCGTTTGTTTAATCTTCTTCATTTTATAATCATCTGCAAATAAATTATGGTGCATAAACTGGCCAAACATTTTACTAAGAGATTAATTATATTTGTATTTTTGGCAGACTACTTCAGATTGCAAGAACCTTCTGTAAAAGTTTTTATACATAATTACATTTTGTTTTACTTGCAATATTCATTCCACTTTTTATATTAAACTTGTTATATAAATTTGCTAATATATATTTGCTAATATATATCTTATCAACCAAAATCACACCAAATGCATAGGTCCAATTCAGAGCAAAATGAAGGAAATGTAATTCTTTATTAAAATGTATATATTGGTTTTGGAGACTCATAAAAGTATTAGTACATGTAACATATTTATTGTCATTTTCAATTTGCTTAGCCCATTGGGGATGTATAACCGGGAAACCGTTCATGTTTTACAGTTTATCAGTCGTCCATAACCAGTGGATTGCCCGTGTAGCTCTAAGCTGTCATTACTTGATATTATGCTTAGCAATTGATGCACATTGGTTACATTTGCTGTATACAGTAGTCTGATGAGATATAAATGGAGATGAGTAAACAATTGTTTACTTCTCTTCCATGATGGAGGCTGTTTTCTGCACTGACAATCCTATAATGGGTATTTTTAATGACAGTATAAAGGGGGGTACCTTTTTTTTTTTTTTTTTTTACACAGTCCTCTATACCAATTAGCTATTAATGAAGACACACGCTCCTATGTAAAAACAATAGGACATACATTCCGAGAAAAAACAAAGCACAGCAATGGGGAGAAGCTCATTCTCAAGGGATTCTGAACCCACTCTTTACATTTTTAAGTAGCATAGAGAGGATACTCTTTGCAAGGCAGAACATAATATTGTTGGAAAGTAATATAAAGGCACATTCAGACATTTACTAATTGTGTAAAGGATATTTAATGAAATGTTAATAAACACATCACTACTAGATTAGATCTTTCATGTCTGTCATGAGTTTGGCTTCCATACTAACTTGTACTTAGCCTTTACATGTAAAAGCAACAGGTTCTCTTTAAGGCCCCTCCCAAGATGCACATACTCACCAATTCCTTTAGTTTAATCACCAGAAGTGATGAAAGACAGCCCTCTGTGTAAATTCCAAAATAATCCAGCTAAAGCTTACATAGTGCTGAGGAATCTCTCATCCCAGTGTTGGGCCATTTACCAAACATCAGTGCTTAGTCACATAGAATGAGTCCCATGCACCTTCATATTAAGAAGTACTGGGGTATTTTCTTCACTGAAGGTGACTGACTGAAGCAGTGAATGAGCAAAGGAAAGGTGAGTATGAACTGCTAGTCAAAGTGCTATAAAACAAACATGATGCTGTGACCTGCATGGGCCAAGCACAGGTTTGCTTTAAAAGAGAAATATGACCAACATTTTTTTGATCATACTTCACTTTAGGTTTTCTGATCCAGACAGTAGTCTTTAGCTTTAAGGGTGCAGAGCCACTCCAGGCTTTGGAAGGATCCCTACCGTATCATCAGTATCCACCCAGCTGTCTGATGGACAGCTGGCTCTGGCTCTCAGCAGGTAGCTGAGAGCACAAGCCAGCTCTGGACACTCAACAAAAGCACGGTGCTCCAGTGGACACTGAAGGGCAGAGCAGAGAGCAGAACGGACAGTCGTTCTTTGCTCTGAGAAGACAGAGAGATGAGCAATTAGTAGTCATGTGATTGCTAAGTTCTTGAGCTGACAGGGGACAGCTGCAGCATCCATCATACCGTTGCTGCAGAATAGAGATGAGTATACATTATTGTTTTATTTGGAACCCCAAACTTCTCCTTTAAGTAAGTGGATGCATTTATTTTCATTCTCTAGTGCCTAGGATTATATGTACTGTATACTATAACAGTTTCTACACTAATATACATTTGCTATTGAATGCAATATTGTATACAATAGTTATTTATGTATCATTGCTTGTTACATGGGAGACCTTATTTTTTATTATTAAGAAAAAAAAGTCCTGGTGACCTTACAGAACAGCTGAACAACACTGTGATAAATGAATGTCTGTTTTGTTCAAGGCAGCTGGAGATTTATGGCATTCAAAAATCCTTGCATTACCTTACATAAATGTAAATCAGACTACACATTGGCAACCAGTCCTGTTTTCATTGCTACCCTAAATTTAAAATGATATAGACCCTCCTGAGTGCTGAAATTAGAAGTAATTGTTATACAGTGTGTACAACATTGTCCCTCCTAGAACCTCCTTGTACCTCCTTAAAAACCTATTAAAGGTTGGAAGAAAGATGTATTTCGTTTAACAAGAGCTCAAGTACTGGATGTATAATATTGCTTTTTTCTTTGTGTTTCTAGTGCTCAGTATAATGCAATGCCACAATTTTCCAGACCCGTATAACAAACTTAAGTAGCCATACAGACAGAAAGGTAATTTAGAAAAGTCGACTCTGTTATTTGCTCAGCATTTGTGGTAAAATATGGTCCAAAGGACCATTTATCAGTTCAATACTGATTCAGCAGAATGGCAGTTCTCCTGTTCCAAACAAGAAGCTCACGCTGGAAGGAATCCTATTTATATGGCCACAATGGACTATGAGTTGAAAAGCCATGCCCCCTGTGACATCATTGACTTAATAAGGGAGTATTTTACTCTCATATTAACGACTATTTTTATAATCGAGTATAGCACTTCTTTATTAGGTGGGGTTGATGTACTAAAACTGGAGAGTGCAAAATCTGGTGCAGCTGTGCATGGTAGCCAATCAGCTTCTATTTCCAACTTGTTCAATTAAGACTTTGAAAAAAAACAGAAAGCTGATTGGTTTCCATTCAGAGCTGCACTGGATTTTGCATACTCCGGTTGGGGGGTGTTGCGACAGAAGGGGAGACTCAATCCCTGTGAAGAATCTCCCCAGCTTCTTCCCATCCTTGAGGCCTGGTCCTCAACAAAATGGTGGTGGGAGCCACATGGCGCCGGCTGCTGCTGGTGCTTTAGTGGCTGCCCATCCAATACAGCCGAGTGATGCTGTACCAGCTATGGGCTCTGGAAAGGGACCTGGCAACATGTGGATCCTCTACCCTCCACCCACAATCCGGCCAAGTCAAGGCCACGCAGGGATTAATTGGAGGACCCTGACCATGCCCTGCACATGGAAGCAAGCAATGCACACCTTCCTGCAGCCAAATGACCCACTCTAACATGAAGGATATGCTGCTATTTCTGCATGCATCCCTGCAATCGGACATCCTGCCTTGTATCTATCAGTGTAAGCCTGAAGTGCAAGAACTGGGTGGTAGAGTAGTTCACATAAATTATGCGAGTTCACTGCATCTACCAGAATAACTTTTCCAAGATTAAAGCTAAACTTGCAGACCTGAAAAATAGGTCATGTCTCAATAATCTGAAAATACGGGGTATTCTGGAATCGATCCCAGCATAACAGTTGCCTCATTATATCCATGACCCCTTCCATGCTGTGATCCTATCTCTTATGTCTGCTGATCTCAACTTTAAGCTGTGTCTCTGGATTTTGAAGCACGAACAGTCACCGTACCCTGAACCCGAAGTATTTTTGCAGTGCATACTGCTCACGTTTGTTCTATATGAACTTTTTTTTAAGCTTGGCAATATCCAGTTGCTAATCCTCTAGTCACAATCAATACCGAGTACTGTTCTGTTCTATTCTTATTTTATTTGTTGCTGATTTTTGTACTTCCCTCTATAGGCTATTTCTGGTTGGATTATACACTACACAAGTGTTCTATTTCTGTTTTCAGTGTCAGACAATGCTCCGATAATGCACACGTATAATTTATTATGGGACTTAAGTTGCTCTCTGTTAATGTCCACATTCTTAATCATGCTGCAAAGCACCACTCCCTATGGAAAGAAGCTTCACTCCACAAAGCCAACATAGTTTCAGTACAAAAAAAACATTTCCACAGAAATTCTACACCTAAATGTTCCCACAGGAACTTCCCGTATATAGAGCATATATTTGGCCTCTACCTCTGCCAAGAAGCGGGCACTGATGCTTGCAATCAGAGACTCTGTGTCCTTTACCATGAAAGACTATTATTAATCCAGGAGGTAGATTCATCATTTTATTATGTGATATTAATGATAGTGCGTACATTTTAGTCAAAGTGTATGCACCCAACTTTTTTGCGCAAAATCTTTTCTAAAATCTCTAAGGTGCAATATGGGAATTTAATTGTTTATGGTGATTTTAACCTTACTGTGGACCCACATTTGGATACATCCTCACTGACAAAAGGTCGTGACCCCTCATTGGGTGGTCCCTTGCACAAGGAGGATGTATTGCTGAAAACACGCTAACAAGAAAGATTTTACTTACCTTTCCCCTAGACCCAACTCCTATACCCGCATTGACTTCTTTTGGTGGATAAATGGCTCTTGCAACGGGCTTCCTCTTCCTCTATTCACTACATCACTTGGTCAGACCATGCTGTTATCACTGTGACATTGGAGGAACAGAACTCCTGCTCGGTCTCCAAGCACCTCCAGGATTTCTTTTCATGTAATAACCTTCCAGAGACTAATGTGTTTGTCCTGTGGAACTCCCATAAGGCGTACATGCGAGGCATATTGCTCCAGATCAGTTCTAGAGCCAACAAACAAAGCACTGCTAAACTTAATGACCTTCTAGCAGAAATACAGGCTCTAGACCTTCAAAACAAAACCACACCTTCCTATGCAAAGGCCAACTCTTTGTCCAAACTGTGAAATTATCTTAGAAGGTTATTATGCCAACAAAATGATAAATACCTATGCCACCTTAAGCTTAATGTTATGCTTACAATAACAAGGTGAACACATGCCTGGCAAAAAGAATAAAAATCCTGAAAGCTAAAACTAGAATTGTCTACAGTATATACTTCATTCTACTACCAAGCAGAAACGTATGAATCTCCAAGAGATGGCGGATGCCTTTGCTGATTATTACAGTTCATTATACAATCTGAAAGATGATACCTCCACACCCCAAACTACTTGGATACATCCAAACCTTTTTGGCTCATATAAACCTTCCATCCCTGACTGCATCACAACCCAATCAACTCAATGCTATATTCACCCCACTAAAATTAGACAAAATTATTCATTAATGTATTTATTTATATTTAAAGTACTTATATAGTGCTGTCAATTTACGTAGCACTTTACATATATATTGTATATTCACATCAGTCCCTACCCTCAAGCAGCTTACAATCTAAGGTCCCTAACTCACATTCATACATATACTAGGGCCAGTTTAGACAGGATCTAATTTACCTACCAGCATGTCTTTGGAGTGTGGGAGGAAACCGGAGTACCCAGAAGAAACCCACGCAGGCACAGGGAGAACATGCAAACTCGAGGCAGGTAGTGTCATGGTTGGGGTTCAAACCAGCTACCCTTTTGCTGCCAGGTGAAAGTGCTATCCACTACACCACTGATTCCCTTCCTCATAGTAAATCCCCTGGACCCGATGGATTCACCAATGAGTACTATAAGGTTTTTAAACCTCTTTTAACCCCTTATCTACTAACTATATTCCATTAAGCATCCTCCACTGCTTCTTTTGCATCAGAAATGCTAGCAGCCCTGATCATCACACTCCTGAAACCCAGTTTCATCATTACACTCCTGAAACCAGTCCACCCCTGCCAACTTCTGCCCAATATCTCTACTTAATTCTGACATTCTGACAAATTCTTGGCTATGCAATTGTTCAATATTAGAGTTGAGCGGACACCTGGATGTTCGGGTTCGGCGGGTCCGGCTGAACTTCGCAAAAAAGTTTGGGTTCGGTACCGAACTTGACCTGAACTTTACCCCGGACCCCAAACCCCATTGAAGTCAATGGGGACCCGAACTTTTCGGCACCAAAATGGCTGTAAAAAACTCCTGGCAAGTGCTAGAGGGCCGCAAAAGTAAAATGGGGATAAGAGTAGGACAAGTGCCCTAAAAAAAAATGGGGATAGGGAAAATAACTTAAAATCAAATAAAAAAATAAAAATGGGAAGGGGGGTGGATGTGGAGTAGGAGCCTAGAGGTTAACTAGGCCGTGACCGTGGCAGTGTAGGTAATGATTTTAGAACAATAATCTGTCCCAAACAGCAACAGCAGGAACCTGACCCTATAGGAGTAGGCGATGATTTTAGAACAATAATCTGTCCCTTACAGCAACAGCAGGAACCTGACCCTATAGGAGTAGGCGATGATTTTAGAACAATAACCTGTCCCTTACAGCAACAGCAGGAACCTGACCCTATAGGAGTAGGCAATGATTTTAGAACAATAATCTGTCCCTTACAGCAACAGCAGGAACTTGACCATTTAGGAGTAGGCGATGATTTTAGAACAATAATCTGTCCCTTACAGCAACAGCAGGAACCTGACCCTATAGGAGTAGGCGATGATTTTAGAACAATAATCTGTCCCTTACAGCAACAGCAGGAACCCGACCCTATAGGAGTAGGCGATGATTTTATAACAATAATCTGTCCCTTACAGCAACAGCAGGAACCTGACCCTATAGAACTAGGAGATGATTTTAGAACAATAATCTATCCCTCAAAGCAGTAGACTCTACCTAGTCCAGAATCAGATTGTTCTGTAATGCAGGATGAGATCTGCAATCTGTCCCTCAATGCAGTAGACTCTACCTAGTCCAGAATCAGATTGTTCTGTAATGCAGGATAAGATCTGCAATCTGTCACTCAAAGCAGTAGTAGTAATCTCTGCCTAGTCCACAATCAGATCGTTCTGTAATGCTGGATGAGATGTTATTAATATCTGCAATCTGTCCCTCACAGCGCCAGCAGCATCCTCTCCCTAGACTAACCTGAGAGCATGTGACATGCAGCACTACGTGACTCCAGCTTATACAGAGGCTGGGTCACATGATGCACTGGGCAATCACAGCCATGCCATTAGTAGGCATGGCTGTGATGGCTTCTAAGGGCAAACCAGTGAAACGCTTGTTGATTGGCTGCCCTGCAGCTATTCAACATGAGTGATCAAATACCCGAACCCAGAACCCGAACCCGAACCCAAACTTTTTTTCAAATGTCCGGGTTTGGGTCTGGGTCACGGACACCCCAAAGTTCGGTACGGACCTGAACTTTACCGTTCGGGTTCGCTCAACTCTACTCAATATGCTTCCTACACTGATTAAACCAGACTGACTGAGTTTTACTAAAGGCAGGCAAGCTCCTGATGCAACTAGATATATTATCAATATCCTACACCATGCAGAAACATTTTGAATGCTCCTCTCTATTGATGCAGAGAAGGTGTTTGACAGGGTGCATTGGGGTTACATGTCAGTGGTTTTGTCTAAGTGGGGTACTATCCTATTAACAATTTTGGAGTTATATTCTAAACCATCTGCCCATGTCTTCACTTCCAGTCTCCTGTCCAAACTTTTCCAGATTTCAAATGGAACTCATCAAGGCTGTCTCATCCACATTCAATCTCATGATTGAACCCCTCATGGAGACTATTTATGCACACCCTCATAAATCTGGGTTTTGCTTTTGCAAAATATATATTTAATCTTCTGCCTCATCTCTTCAGTCACTGGGATCATAACTCAATCAAGGCCACCACTAGCCATTCTAAATCTGGGAATTAAAAACTAGATAGTTGCACACATACTTCAATCGGGACTGAAAAAGTTGGACCGTGGGTATCATGGGTATCATGGGTTAATGTTGCTGATGTTATGGATACTGCATTTTATTTTGTATATA
Organism: Glandirana rugosa; assembly: GCA_018402905.1. NCBI lineage: Eukaryota > Metazoa > Chordata > Amphibia > Anura > Ranidae > Glandirana > Glandirana rugosa. Next base: position 538,910 of record BLSH010042297.1, on the reverse strand, counting down.
TTCTTATGTTGTCTTTTGTAGGCCCTTGTGGATGTGTATTGCAACTCAGCCATTCATCTATATTTGCTGTGCTCGTACATTATTGTACTCTGCTTTGTACACCTGTTCTTTCTGTTTCCTTTTCTGTGAAACTTCAATAAAAATTTATTGAAAGAAAAATATATATATTTAATCTTGAATTCTGTCCAAGTTTACACCATAAAACACTATTTAATTTTCCTTTTAAATAGGTCTTGTCTATTTTTTTATAATTGTCTAAATAAATAATGGAAATAAGAAAAATCAAATCATAAAATATGTTTTGGGATTCTTTCAACATGATGACTAATGTATATGATTTTCAGCCACACGATGTTGTCAAAGATGTCAGCTTTCTAATAAGGACTATATCATCTGCAAAGCTGCCATTCATGCAATTATTTTTGGATCAACAGTAGATTTATATCAATGCCTAACAAGCTGCTGATATCAGAATCTCTGCAACATGTTGTCACTGCCAGAGGCATGAATTCAGCTTTTTCTCGGTATCTGCTTTTAGTATGTGATCTTATTTGGAACACGAGTACACTCAGAGAAGCAATGGTTTCATTTATCAAAGTCTCTTAGATCTCTGACAGATACAAATTCAGTTATACCTCTTCAGGCAATAAATATACACAGGATTTTAGAAGCTGTTACTGAGATACAGAGCCAGAAGCAAAACAAATACTTCTTGAGCTTTTTGTATTTAAGATATTGATTTATGTCTAATAGACCCTTATTCTAGAAAATCCTAAAAACATAAGCTATGTTGTGTTTAACTTTTTAGAACATACTTTATTCATTTTTTGTACATTTAAACATGCATGTATTCTTACTTGGAATTGGTACATACTATACAATGGTACAGTCTAATAACAATGGACAGGACAATAACTGTTTTGACGTAATTAATAGCAATTTTGATCCACCCAGCAGGATGAATGAAAAAACCTGATAGATCACTGGATCAACACAAGCAATGTTAGCGCAGTGATCCCCCACCCGAACAGCGCTGATCGGATGCTAGTTTTCCATCATGCCTGCTCGATAAAGGCCGGTCGTTAGACTGACTTCTGTTGGAAAAGCTGCTCTATACACTGCCAAATGTTGGGCAGCTTCTGTTGAACAGGCCGATACCAGCTGATATTCGGCCTGTGTGTACCAACCTTAAAGGTCTAGTGATCCCAGTGAATAACCAATAGTGTAAGGCTCAAAATGTCCCAACACCAGCTAGAAAAAGAAGTACAGCCTCTCAAACAACACCAGGCCACTAGGTAAATTCATTTGTCAAAGCCAATAAACTATTAATTGGCACAATAGAAAATTCATCATAACTCTTGTTTACATCTCAAATGGAGGGCATTTAGAGATCAACTTTAGTTATACACCTCCTGGCTGGCAACAGAAGGTCGTTAGAGTGCATGCAACATATTATGGATAGATATATATATAGATCTGGAGTTAAGAACTTCATGGATTCAGACAGACGTTAATGTGCTTTTTTGAACTTTCTGTTTGGGAGAGAGGTAACATAGATTTGAACCTGAAACCTCTGCTGTGTCAGGCGATGTCTCTTCTTGTTGAGCCACCTGGAATGCTGGACAAAACCCTGAACAATTCCTTGGATGATCCTGTCTTGAACCTTGAACTCTGTGCTCCTCCCATGAACTTCATGATTTAAGACATGCCTCTACAGTTCCTGTTTGCCAGATTATTGTGCTCTCCCCAGCCAGTATCTTGCTCTTGTCTTCCCTGCCCCTTCCATATTTTGCTACCACTCCTTACTGACCTTTGGCTTGTTTACTCACTATGCTTCTGTTTGATCCTTACTTACATATCTGCTACTGGACCCTGGCTTTCTCACCACTTGGTGAGGCGAATCTGAGGACCACGACCTGGTACTTACAAGCTGCAAAATCCATCTCCACCATCAGGAGCCCTGGTGAACACTGGTTAGTACATATACTCTGCACCTCAGGTGAGCCTGCGTCATCCACCAGGGTGACTGCATGTGTACCTACACTGCTGGTCAGTGATAGTCCCACTACTGCTATAGTAACTGGTCTTTGAGCCTGACCCCTGTTCATTATAGCCTAACTTTAACCACCTTACTACTGTGAACATTGAAAAACAGCAAGTAGATGGATGTAGATTTCTGGAGTGCTGTTTAAATGGCACTCTGTTTACTCCAGGTGTGCACTCAATGCCTGTGATCATGCTGTTATTAAATTAAAGGCATGGGTGCCTTGGATGTGGTCCCTCACAAAGCAGGAATGAGGGTTTTTTGAATGAATAATCATTCATCAGTAGAATATCATAGGCAGCAGCAGATTTAATGTGCAGGGTTTTAATTAATTTTATTGTAGGATGCCTTTTTAACCATTTCACCTCCAACCTCTCCTATACATCACATCTCCATCTTGCCTTTCTAGTGACCTGTATACAATCACCTTTACTTCCCTTATCTTGCTCATCAATCCTGTTATCTTCATTCTCCATATCCACTGTATGTGTCCTGTACAATAACCCTTTCACCTTATCTTTTCCCTGTGTATGACTTTTGCATCAATAATGCGCTGCAAAAAAAGTTCCATATTTTAAACACCATATTTTATGCCAGCATGTTTCTTAATGTCCAAAAAAATGATGGCAAAAAATGAGATCATCTTGGCATGTCTACTTTACAAAAGGGGTGCTTTGTGTGGATATTTATATCATCTTGGCTTTTTTTATTTACTATGTTTCATAACAGAAGTTAAAGGAAACTTTTTTTATTTCTAGTGGCCCCGACCGGAGCTGTCACTAGTGGTGTGTACTAGGCTTAATTCTGGTCATGCACTTGGTAATTTTTCAACTCTCAACCTAGGAGTTTATTGAATCATGTATGACACATTTCTGTGGTTGGATAATAATACATGAGTATCCAGGATGGGTGCAATGGAGGCACAATGTTTTGTCCTTGAATGTATGAAAGCCCTGAACCATCAATACAGTCAATGAAGAGAGAAAGGCCAGAAGAAATCAGTTAACTGCCAAATTGTGTCTACTGGTGGTCTAAGATGTTGTACTGAAAATAAATAAATATTTACAGTAATTTTACTAAATGTTTACTTTATCTACATAGTGGTAAACAAAATTATAATGAACATACCATGATTGCTATTTGAAATGATTGCTAAAATTCAGATTACTGAAACTTTCTATACTAATTTTTATTAATACTGCTTTGTAACCTGGATATATTCTGATTTTGATTTTGTCAACTATAATTAGGCCTGAACAATTTGATAGATCTTTTCCAGGTAGTGACAAAAATTAGGTCAAAACAAGTTCTGACATATTAAATTTACTTCACAGCATTGCTCATATAAAATGCATATTGTAATCAGAAGCAATGAAGCACTTCAAGGAAAATCAATTATAATTCACTATATCTAAATAAAAGCTTTGTAGGATAGTGTTGATGCTGCACTAGCACCATACACAACTGTATTTTAACCAGAAGTTATACCCAACACAAGAAAACTCCCTTCTAACCAAGCTCTTATTCTCCACAAGATATTGATCTCAAGATAGTGACAATGGTAGACCATGCCTGAGTAGTGTGTGTAGGCGCAGCCCCAGTAGTGTACACCAGGGGTGCTTGTGGCAGAGTGCCAATGCAGGAGCACAATTGGGAGACAACTTTCACCTCATAAGAGGAAGCATATGAACAAGGCCATTCATGGCAGGATCCCCAGGTATTATTTTAACCAATTGCTGTCCAAAGCAATTTGTTAATTTTTCACATACATGTTAAAGAGGATGTAAAGCCAAAAAATTGATCTAACTCTGACACTTGTGGCCATACTTCACATGTATAGTATAATTTTTGTTTACATATATGTGTGTAGGACCTACACTGCATTTTCATGTATGTGCAGGGGGGTGAGGGTGCTTTTACATTTTTTTAAATTATTTTTGTTTATATTATAAAAAGTTTTTTTTTTTACAGATTACATTTTTTAAATTATTTTACATTATTGCTAGCAAGCCATCTATGTGATAACTTTAGGCAGATGACAGGTACTCTTTATGGAGACATCAAGGGGCTATCAGACCCACAATGTCTCCCCTGTCCTCCAAAACAGCTAACTAAGCACAGATCATTCTTGATTAGCTGCTTCCCAGATTGTAGCAGCCCGGATATGACAGATATGAATCTGGAAGTAGCAAAATCATTGTTGCTTCCAGCTACATTGATCACAGAATATATCAGAGAAACTATGTTCCTCCTTCTTCTCTGTGTGAAGATATCCTGGCCATTGGCCTTGGTCCAGGGGTCACTGGAAGAGTGGGAGAACCCAGGAGCCAGTGCAGATGATGATGGGAGGGGACGCCCTTCTTAGTACCCTAAAAGTGATTAAATGGCCGTAGAGCCCCCCACGTTATATTTACTAAACAGCCAATCCTTGGATGTAAAAATATGACGCCAAGCTGATAGCGGAACTATACTCACCTCAGCCCTCTTCAAGATTTCCTATCCTGTAGATTTGATTGCACAGGGATGAAATCATTGTAATGCATGTGTGGGTGTTCATTCATGTCGACAGAAGCTGAAATGTATTCACTGAGCTGCACATGCGCAGTTTAATTTCTCTCCTGCATTACATATCCTGCTTGCTCACCATTATTTTTCTTTTTGCTGAAATTCCACTTTTAATGAAAGCTTCATACTTAAAATGACTGAAAACCACTTTTGAAATTACATTACTATCTGACCACTTATGCTTATATGAGATATTAGTGGTTGGGTTCAAATCTACCTTAAAGGTTATGTCTGTATATGCCTGCACTTACATCATTTCTAAAACAGTCATTTTTGCCCTTTTATCTTTTTATTCTCAACATTGAGCTAAATGAATTCATTGTAGGACAAGCCAACTTCAAGCAATATTGTCTTGTCACTTGTGTGTATTCCCTTATGCATAGTGTGGCTGAGTAGGATGATCAAAAACACAACTGCTTTCCAAATCAAAATTAATATAAAGCTATATCTGTAGACAGCTGAACAGGAAAAACTGTTCAGACTTACATACCAAAGCAGAAAAGGTATCTCACAGGACACAATGCTTTAGTAAGCCTAAAGCTGTTCAGCCTTATTTCATAATTAAGTACAGGTACCTTATTTCAAATTAAACATTTACCTTCTGCTTGTGTTGAACACGATTTATTACTGTAATATAATTTTATAATTTACAAACACTGCCAGTAAAATTAAAAACTTTACAATAATATCACCCAGTGAAAATTGTTTTTCATGTAATGCAAGTTAAATAGGTAAAGCAGTAAAAGACAAGCGTACATGAATTTTGTTGCATATATTTATTTTTATAGTCCTGTAGCAGTAAAATCCTACAGTACAAAATGAATTAATGTATACCTTAAAGCTGAACTGCAGTGAACGCATATAATAACTTCCCTTGTTTACAGTCACAGCATGACTGTAGAATTATCTCTGCTCTGCTAGAATACAGGTTTCAGGTTTGATGTTCCTAGACTGACTCCATTTGCATGCAGACTTCCCCCTGGTAATGCCCACATATGATGCTGCGTCTAAATGATAGAGCAAAAAAGTAAATAGCTTTCAGGGGTCAGTCAGGGACTGTGAGGATAGAGAAGAAAGATGAAGCCATCCAACCCTGAAATTAAGCAGACAGATACCTGCTTCTAATGCTTGTTGTGTGGAAATCATAGTGTGCAAGAAAATGAGACTAAGCACGTTAAGCACAGGAAAGAACTCTCTACAAGTGTGCACAAAAAGATGATTAGGTATAGTAGCTTAGTGGTTAACACTTCTGCCTTGAATCACCTGGGTCTCATTCAGAGCAATATCTGCATGGGATTTTTACACTCTCCCCATGTTTGAATGGATTTCCTCAAACACCACCAGATAATACTGTTGATCTTCTGCAGCCTTTTTGTAGCCATGTTGTGTTTATATCTATGCACTCCAGTAATAGGTGAATGTAATTTCTCAGTGAAGGTTTCCTGAAGTTGAAATGGCTATTTCCAATCTTCATCAGAAGTCCAGGTGATGGGATGACAACATGGGAGCACAATTGGGAGACAGTAACAAAATGTTCCTCCCCGGTCCTGAGGATAAAGTGGAGGAAAATATATTGGAGGTGCTGTTGCATGTGATGGAAGTGGAACTGACTGGATGGGACTTGTATTAAAATGTTAGCTTGACCTGCATTAAAAGAATGGGTCATTTATTCCTGGTGAGGATTTTATCTACCTATTCACATAATTGAGGATTTTATGAACTTCATACGAAATGCATTATTGACCTATGCATGTCTAGTGGATCAAAATTTTCTTCCGGTGAGTGTTCCTTATGTTAGGTTATATAGGGCTTGGAAGCTGTGAATGACCTATGATTGTAAATAAATTGTATGTTTGAATTTTGTTTTATTTGAAAATGAATTTGCTACACTATGAGGTCTAGTTTCTTCTTATGATGCATTCCATTGTGACTGAGTTAAAGAGAGAAAGAAGCACCTTTAAGAAATGACTTCCATAGAGTTTGGAGTGAGCTGAGACTATACGGAAAAATGTTTTATGAACCACTTTTTATAAGGGTCATTAAAATCTGGTAGGCCTCCTTTTCACTTAAGGGATAAGAGTGGTGAAAGGATTGATATATCTGAACATTTTTGGCAGAAGAGAACACAGGACGTATATTGTGGTGATATAGGGGACATTTTCTTTTAGATTTGAATCAATATTTTATGGGACGTGATTATCTTGTATTTCAATTACTTAGACACTGTTTATTTCACAATAAGAGAAGTGTAATGTTTTTTTTATAATTTAACACTGGTTTTTGGATGTTTTTTTAGTGACAAAATATATATCATATAACAGAAAATTCCTGAACAAGGAACACCAGGTATTATTTTATTGAAGGCTGAAGATATGAAAATATTGTAAATGACTTCTAAAATGACAATAACGGCTTAAACCTAAATGAGATTGTGGTGATTGGGGATAGACTTTAACCACATCAGTACCTGGCACGAAAACCCCCTTCCTGTCCAGGCCATTTTTCAGCTTTCAGCGCTATCACATTTTGAATGACAATTACTCAGTCATGCAGCACTGTACCCATATGAAATTTGCGTCCTTTTTTTCACACAAATAGAGCTTTCTTTTGGTGGTATTTAATCACTAGGGGGGGGGGGGGTGGAATTTTGTGAAAAAATGCCTTTTTCTTTGTTTCGGTCATAAAATTTTGCAAATTAGTAATTTTTCTTTGTAAATGTTGGCCAAAATTTATACTGCTACCTATCTTTGGTAAAAATAACCCAAATGAGTGTATATTATTTGGTCCTTGTGTAAGTTATAGAGTCTACAAGCTTTGGTGCCAATCACTGAAAATTGATCACACCTGACAGCCTATCTCATTTCTTGAGACCCTAACAAGCCAGGAAAGTAAAATACCCCCCAAATGACCCCTTTTTGGAAAGTAGACATTCAAAGGTATTTAGTAAGAGGCATGGTGAATTTTTTGAAGTTGTAATTTTTTCCCACAATTCTTTGAAAATGAAGATTTTTTTTTTTTTTTTTCACAAAATGGTCATTGTAACAGGTTATTTCTCACACACAGCATATGCATACCCCAAATTACACCCCAAAACAAATTCTTCTGCTCCTCCTGAGTATGGCGATATCACATGTCTGAGACTTTTTCACAGCCTGGCCACATACAGAGGCTCAACATGCAGGGAGCGCCGTCAGGTATTCTAGGGACATAAATTACACATCTAATGTCATGACGACCTATCACATTTTTGAAGGCCCTGGAGCACCAGGACAATGGAATTGCCCACAAAATGACCCCATTCTGGAAATCAAACACCCCAACGAATAATCATTGAGGCATAATGAGTCTTTTGAACGGTTCATTTTTGTTCCAGTAGTTTTTGGAAAATGTGGGAAAAAAATGAAAACGCATTTTTTTTACACAAAGTTGTCCATTTATAAGCTATTTCCAACACATAGCATGTACGCAAAAATGACACCTCAAAATACATTCTGCTATTCCTCCTGAGTATGGCGACACCACATGTATGAGACTTTTACACAGCCTGACCACATACTGAGGCCCAACAGTGAACTAGTACCTTCAGGCATTCTACAAGCATAAATTACACATCTCATTTCTCAACACCCTATTACACTTTTGAGGGTCCTGGAGCACCAGGACAATGGAATTGCCTACAAAATGACCCCATTTTGGAAAGAAAACACCCCCACGTATAATCTATGAGGCATAATGAGTCTTTTGAACATGTCATTTTTTTCCAGAAGTTTTTGGAAAATGTGGAAAAAAATAAAAACGCTTTTATTTTTACACAAAGTTGTCCATTTATATGATATTTCCAACACATAGCATGTACATAGCAAAAATGACACCCTAAAATACATTCTACTACTCCCCCCGAGTATGGCGATACCACATGTGTGAGACTTTTACAGGTGATGTTTACTCATGGGTGTGACGGTCACTGACAGGTGATTGACAATGGGCACTGATGGGTGACTGGCGGTGGTCACTGATGGGTGACTGGCTGTGGTCATTGATGGGTGATGGGTGTCTGGTGGTGGTCACTGATGGGTGACTGGCGGTGGTCACTGATGGGTGATGGGTGGTGGTCAGTGATGGGTGACTGGCGGTAGTCAATGATGGGTGACGGGTGGCTGGCATGGTCACTGATGGGTGACGGGTGACATACCACGGTCACTGACGGGTGACGGGTGACAGGTGCTCTTTATGATGACAGTCTGATGACAGGTACACTTTATTATGACAGGTACACTTTATGGGGGCAGATGGGGTGACTGTTGGGTGACTGGTGCATTGGGGGAGCGGGGGGTGTGTCAGTGTGCTTTTACTTTACAGAACAGTAACTCACTGATCCCAGCTCTTCTCTCCTCACACTGGACACTGTGTGAGGAGAGAAGAGCTGGTAACAGTGAGTTACCACTCTGTTTACATTGGATGTGATCGGCTGTGAAGTAGATCACAGCCGATCACAAGGTAACAGCCACCGGCCGGCGGCTGATACCAGTGTCGGTGACAGGCAGTGTTCCTCAGGAACACGCCGCCACCGACGCGCACGCGCAGCGCGCTCCCGATCGCGCGCATGCGCCGTGCAAACGGTGGGCGTGCCTTTTGTGATCAGCCGTGACTTAGTCACGGCCGATCACGTGGTGAACAGCCATAACCAATGGCTGTTCACCCCTGTCGGTGAAGCGGTGTGTCCTGGGGACACGCCGACACCGACAGAGCCGGGATGCGCGCGCCCGATCGCGCGCAATCCCGGCTTAAAGGGAGGACGTCATATGACGTCCAACCGGAGTAATAGCAGGTCCGCCCCACCGTCATTTGACGGTGGGTGGACCTGAGGTGGTTAAATACAGCATTTTTCCTAATGTTTGTGTAAAGTCACGAGTGATACACACCTCTCCGGTAATCTCCCGCCGCCAGGGCCAAAACTAGGGGGGCGGGGGGAACATACCCTGGGTGAGGCATCTAGGGGGGCACCTCCAGGGGTTCCATCACCCCCACTGGCACTGGAAAGCGCTGCTCAAAGGTTGTCATTGTCGCCTGATCAAGTGTAATGGACAGGCAGCGCCCTTTGCATAGTTTGCCAAATACTGGAGAACCAAATGTGAGGGCGACTGCACAGGCACACTAGTAGTGAATCACTCTGCTCCTTCTGCCCGCCCGCACTATGGAAAGACATTCTAGAGCAATGCTTCAGCATGGGATAGCCTTTGTGGAACTGGAAGGCATTTATTAGGACAAGGAGAGGGGTTTGTGTGCAGAAGGCCCTGGTCTAGGATGTTGGGATTGGTATGGCAAAGTATTGTAGGGCCTGGGGGGGTGCAGAGAAGGCCCTGGCCTGGGGGGGCAGAGGAGGCCCTGGACTGAGGGGAGTGCAGAGGAGGCCCTGGGCTGAGAGGGCTCAGAGGAGGCCCTGGACTGGAGGGTGCAGTGGGGGCCTTGGGACGATGGTGGGTGCAGAGGAGACCCTAGACTGAGGGGGGTGTAGAGGAAGTGCTGGAGTGGGGGGGTGCAGAGGAGGCCCTGCATTAGAAAAGGGTTGGTGTGGCAAAGACCATGGATTAGGAAAGGAGCTCCTGGACAGGGAGGGGAGTAGGCAGTTGGCCCTGGACTGGGAGGTTCAGAGGAGGCCCTGGGGGGGTGCACAGGGTGTGGCTCCGCTATATTGCCACATACCATTTTTCTAAAAAAAAAAATGACCAGCCCTGGATGCCATATGTGCTAGCTATGCCACTGCCACAACTTTCATGCTACTATTTCCATTGCATTTGGCTTAAAATATCAGATGATTCAGGGTATGAGGGAGCAGGTGACTTGGTCTTGGTGGAGAAACACTAGGCCTGAACAGTATAACATGACAGATTGGCTGATGTTACCTCTAATTTTTTTTTAAAAAAAGTTACATTTATTACTGTTATAGCTCTCATTATGAAACATTTTCATCTACAGGGTGGGCCGTTTATATGGATACACCTTAATAAAATGGGAATGGTTGGTGATATTAACTTCCTGTTTGTGGCACATTAGTATATGTGAGGGGGGAAACTTTTTAAGATGGGTGGTGACCATGGCGGCCATTTTGAAGTCGGCCATTTTGAATCTAACTTTTGTTTTTTCAATAGGAAGAGGGTCATGTGACACATCAAACTTATTGGAAATTTCACAAGAAAAACAATGGTGTGCTTGGTTTTAACGTAACTTTATTATTTCATGAGTTGTTTACAAGTTTCTCTTTGTTTACAGTCATTGACATGTCGCCGAGGTTAACACATGAGGAGCGGATAGAAATTGTGTTGATGTCTGGTGAACGCAGTAACCGGGTCATTGCAGCAGATTTCAATGCAAGACAGCCTACGAGACCACCCATCTCCCATGCTACAGTTAGCAAACTGCTTGCTAAGTTTTGTGAAACTGGTTCAGTGTTGGATTTGCCAAAATGTGGACGCGGAAATCTGTCACTAATGAAGAAACATCAGTGGCTGTCCTAGCTTCATTCAGCAAGAGCCCACAGGTTAGCACCCGCCGCATGTCACTGGAGAGTGGCATTAGTCGAACATCCCTTCGGTGGATATTAGGTACTCACAATTGGCACCCTTACAAACTCCAGCTACTGCAGCATCTCAATGAGGATGACCCAGATCGGCGCACTGAATTTGCAGAATGCAGAAAACAAAAATTGGAACAGGACCCTCAGTTAACGCAGAAGATTTTGTTCAGTGATGAGGCAAACTTTTATGTGAATGGTGAAGTTAACAAACAAAACCACCGCTATTGGTCTGACACTAACCCACATTGGATAGATCCCTCCAAGACTGTTGGAACCAAAAAATTGATGGTATGGTGTGGTATATGGGGTACAAAGATAGTGGGGCCATTCTTCATCAATGGAAACCTCAAGGCCACTGGATATGCGAAATTGCTACATGATGATGTGTTTCCCTCTTTATGCACTGAAGCTGGCACGTTCCCTGAGTTTTTCCAGCAAGATGGTGCACCACCACATTATGGGTGTCAGGTCCAAGCATTCCTAGATGAACAGTTTCCTGGAAAGTGGATTGGTCATCGTGGGCCAGTTGAATGGCCCCCAAGGTCTCCCGATCTGACCCCCTTAGACTTTTATCTTTGGGGTCATCTGAAGCCAATTGTCTATGCTGTGAAGATACGAGATGTGCAGCACCTGAAACTACTGGAAGCCTGTGCTAGCATTTCTGCTGCGGTGTTGCTATCAGTGTGTGAAGAGTGGGAGAAGAGGGTTGCATTGACAATTCAACACAATGGGCAGCACATTGAACACATTTTATAAGTGGACAGAAACTTGTAAATAACTCATGAAAGAATAAAGTTACGTTAAAACCAAGCACACCATTGTTTTTCTTGTGAAATTCCCAATAAGTTTGATGTGTCACATGACCCTCTTCCTATTGAAAAACAAAAGTTGGATTCAAAATGGCCAACTTCAAATGGCCACCATGGTCACCACCCATCTTGAAAAGTTTCCCCCCTCACATATACTAATGTGCCACAAACAGGAAGTTAATATCACCAACCATTCCCATTTTATTAAGGTGTATCCATATAAATGGCCCACCCTGTATATATATAATATAATAATAATAATAATAATAATAATGCAGACATTGCACAGAGGAAAATTTTTAACCACATAATAATAACTTTTATATCAAATGGACAAACATCTATACACACAATTCTTTTCAGCCACTAACAGTGTTATGTGTTCTTACGTGTCCTCAAGTTGAAGTGAAATTGAGAGCTAACAACTGTAGATTAGCACAAATTCCACCATGTTACACTAAACTATGTGATACATCGTTTCTTTGTCATCAAATGCTAAACAGTGCATATTTCAAAATTTCAAACTGTAGTAGCATGTACTGTAAGCATGGCAGGATGTTTTTCCATTTGAGGTGAAACTCAGGATATTTTATTGCTATGATCATCAACGTTTGTATGTTCTTCAACTTATTAAAGCATTAGCTTTGATTTTTTTCACCAATGTGAGTGAGTAGTAGATGGACAGAAGGAAGCTAGAAAGGATCACTGAGGGGGGCACACCCCTGAGTAACAATGCATTTCTTCTGTTCTAGGCATCTGGGTTGCAATTATACTGGCCCATATCATTGACATGACTACCACACTGATCCTGGGTATCAATATATGATTCCCTGTTCTAGAAGCTGTGTTACAGCTAGTCTGATCCATATCATATACATCAATTCTACAGTGATCATTGTTTTTTTTAAGCTTAATGCTTGCTCAAATGATACATATATCTTTAGATTCCCTGAACTCAGATTGGTCCAGTTATACTCCTCTTAACACTGCAATTGTATTTATAAGTAAATAACCTCCTTCTTGAGCTGCCCAGGTTTTTTTTTATATATTTATTGAAATTTTGCACTTACATTACAAACCCTCAAACTCAGAAAGGGTTTAGCATACAATAAAAGAGTTTGTGAAGGCACTACGGTATAGAACGAGCCTTGAGACAAAAGTTCGGTATTACAGCATTATATTTGAAATGCCCAGGTTTTAAATATTTCTTCTGTCCTACGACATCTCAGAGGCTGGCAAGTCCCATTCCTTTGCATAGATTTTAATGGATGTGTGACTGGTTGTCCGGGTCAAATCCAGCCTAACTCTAGCAAAAATATGTAAACACTATATTCACAACTCCTACTTCCCCATTTCTCTAGATTCCATATTTTGGTCCATTATTTTATTTGTTAAAGTGATAAAGGCCACAGCGCATTCCATAAATAAGTTGCATGTGATATATGACATACAGAAGAAAGGACTTACATTTCAGAAGAAACATATACAGTATGCATGTATCTGTTTCCATTAATGCACTGTATTGAGAAACATGAATTGACCACATTAGCTTGTATTTTAGATTACATTATTAAATGCATTCAATTTCCTAAAAGTATAACTCAAGCCAAAGTGTTTTCTTTAGTTTAGAGTGGAAAATAGCTACAAAATTTTTCAGGTTAAATAATAACAAAAAAAACTTTCCCTACATCATTCGAAATGTTTTTTTTCTTTGCTGTAAGTGTTCCTATTAGAGAGATCTGCCGTTTGGTGACCACCATCCTTGGGGCAGAAAATGAAGTAAGTCTCCCTCTCAAAGGCAGTACAGATTGGACAGATTCTAAAATTTCCTCACTCAATCCAAAACTAAAATTGGAAGTGTAGTGAGACCATGTATTGTCTCCCTGAGTAATAGGAAGTGTATAGAGACCATGTATTGTCTCCATGAGTATTTATATTAAGTAGACAATTGTTTAAAAAAAAATACAGCAGCATTAAATATATGATCAACTATGCTTCCTTCTCAGCATTTAAACCTGTCAAGTAAAATAGTATAATGAACAAATTAGCTGGTTTTTGATGCAATATAAATGAAAACTCTCAGACTTTCCATGTATTTATCGTGCTATTATTGCAGCAGTAATTGGAGAATTTACAGGTGAATTTATGCACCCAGCAAGTGAGTACATTTATATGAAGCTTTCTTGTCAGATTTAGTGAAATTGACAACACTTTTCATGATTGAGGATAGACAGCTTCAAATCATTCAAAAACAGCTGTCTAGTCTATTCATGTGCTTCACTTATCTATGGAATCTGCCTGGTGCTGTATACTGGGCATGCTGTATCCCGGTTGTAAATCACTTCTAATATACTGACTATCATACAGAAACAATTAAACTGCAGCATATAAACTTTATTTTGTTTCATGGCATTATTAGATTCATAACATGAGTTACATGATGTAGATAACACAGAACCCAATTAAATAAATGCTTATTTAAGATTTAAATCTATTCTCTCTAAAAATTATTGAAATCATCACGTTATCATGAAGGCCCATGTTTAAGAATCAACCTGTGAGTTGTACAATTTTTTCAATTCTCTGGACACTTGTCGCAAACCAGTTATTAAAAGTAATTGTAACCCATACTTTTTTTTAACAACAAACATGTCATACTTGGTCTGTGCAATGGTTTTGCACACAGCTGTCCTGATCCTCTTTTTCCCCCACTGACACTCTTGGCTCCTCCATCTAATGAGTGCTCACTATAGCAAGCCACTTGCTATGGAGGCATCAGTGCAGGCTCCCTCCCAAGCCATGCACTGTGTGTCAATGGACACACAGAGCATGCTTCAGCCAATTGGCTGCATGTACTAATTGAAGCAACATTTTCCAAAAAGCTCATACATGAGAAATCAAACTTCAGAGTGACTTCTCATGAACGAGATCCTCTATAGATGGTCCCTGCTGAACCAGCTACATTCTTATCCATATATGGCCAGCTCTAAAGGGGAGAAGATATTGAATAGAAATCATATTTGCATAGACTGAGGAGTGCAATAGGTAAGTATAGTAACATCAGTATCCTGAATATATAATAGAATAGAAGACAGCAGTCATTTGGGTAAGCAATTTGTTTATTACGGCCAAAATCGAGCTTTTTCTTAAATGCTTATATTATAGCTCTTTGCTTAGTCTGTGCTTCTGTTAGACTGGCTGCTGTACACACAGGCCACATTTTAGCCGGTTTCAATTGAAACAGCTGATGCCGCCCGATATTTGGCCCACGTGTACGGCCCTTAATCCAGGACAAAAGATGCAGAACAAAGGCTGCACAATGGGGTCCCTTTACTAAAGGTGAGTAGGCTATTCACTTTAAAATTTTCACTTTGCAAAGGAATTTTCCTTTAGCTTGCTGAATGTGATGAAAATTCACTTTCCAAAAAATACACAATAAGGTGCAAGGAAAAAAAACTGCATTTTTGCTTACATGTGATTGGATGATGGAATTCTGCAGAGCTTCACTCCATTCACTAAGCAATGGGAAACTTTTTTTGCAAAGTGGACAGTATATTTGTCTTTAACAAATCATTCCCAATATCTTGTTAATATTAAGAGAGAAATAAGTGGGCAACAATTGCTTGACTCCTTTTGCTTTGGCACTTTACTTGTTCTGTCTTTCATCATTGCTTCTATATTCCAGACCTGGAACAAATATGCAGCAAAAGAAAACAAAAAATAATTGTTCAGAATCATTGACTCAGAAAGTATTGAAAACAATACATTAGCATAGGAGAAAGGGGAACTAAAAGTAATTCCAGTCCACATTCTCTGTTGGCCCCCCATCTTTTGGTACACAGCGAGTGAAGGGACTTTGCTTGTTTAACATCTTATGACAGGACCAACTTGGGCCCTGGATGCCTCTGTCCCCACCATTACCATAGGAATGTTATATTAATGTTTGTGATGATGGTGCTTAACATTTTTGCCCTACTGGGGGATTTGTTAATTTAATATAAAAAAAAAAAAATATATATATATATATATATATATACATATATATATACTTTCTTTGTATCTTTATCTTAGAGTACTGTAATCAAACGTCCCATACTTTGATTTTATTCTAACCTAAAATTACCGCTAACTGATCAAACACCATGATAAAGATTCAATGGGAATAAAAACATTCACTCTTCAACTTTGGTCAAGCCATAGTATTGTTATTTTTGTAGCATTGCCCCATTAAATAAGCACCATGTTGCTGTAAACGTTCATGTGTAGTTTACCTCCAAACTAGCCAAAAACAATTGTAGTTTACTATTTTAACATTAAACTTGATTACACTTCATTAACGATTGAAGTGCATCATAGGTATAAGCATCTTTCTTCCCTATAAGGACATAAAGTTGTGCAAACTGTTTTTTCTACAAGTGTCACGTTTTGTAAATGTTTAACATTTGTAAAAAAAAAAGTTGTATTCGACTTTTGCACATCTTGCGATTTTCTTAAAACCCAACTTTAACAGCATTTTTCTCAAGCTTTACAGACTTCTGTATATTAAGGTGAGATGTCAGCTTTCCTGTGAAATTGAACTTGAAAATGACACATCATTTTCCTCTACTACAAAGTGGTTTATTTTCATCCTTCATTCAACTTCCAAAAATGAACACGTGTTGATTTCAACTTACTCTTTGGGCAGATTTATTTTTATAATTGTATTAATTCCCTTAATCATATATTTAACACACTTATGGCAATGGCCTAAGTAAGCTGTTTTGAAATACTATAACTTTTACATCATAAATCCAAACCTGTCCACATGAAAATACACTTTAAATACACTGAGCAAAATTATATATGCACACAAAAGGCCTATTTCTCTCAAATATTGTTCACAAATCTGTCTAAATCTGTGTTAGTGAGCACTTCTCCGATGCCCAGATAATCCATCCATCTCACAGGTGTGGCATATCAAGATGCTGATTAGATAGCATGATTATTGCACAGGTGTGCCTTAGGCTGGCCACAATAAAATGCCACTCTAAAATATGCAGTTTTACTGTATTGGGGGAGTCCAAGGGGTCCAAACACCAGTCAGTATCTGGTGTGACCACCATTTGCCTCCCGCAGTGCAGCAGATCTCCTTCGCATAGAGTTGACCAGGTTGTTGATTGTGACCTGTGCAATGTTGGTCCATTCCTCTTCAATAGCTGTGTGAAGTTACTGGATATTGGCAGGAAATGGAACACGCTGTTGATCCAGAGCATCCCAAACATGCTGAATGGGTGACAAGTCCGGTGAGTATGCTGGCCATGCAAGAATTGGGATATTTTCAGCTTCCAGGAATTGCGTACAGATCCTTGCAACATTGGGCCATGTATTATTATGCTGCAACATGAGGTGAATGGATCGCACAACAATGAGCCTTAGGATCTCCTCACGGTATCTCTGTGCATTCAAAATGCCATCAATAAAATGCACCTGTGTTCGTTGTCCATACCATACGCCTACCCATACCACAACTCCACCGCCACCATGGGCCACTCGATCCACAATGTTGACATCAGCAAACTACTCATCCACACAACGTCATACACGCTGTTTGCCATCTGCCCTGTACAGTGAAAACTGGGATTCATTTGTGAATATAACACCTCTCCAAAGTACCAGATGCGATCAAATGTGAGCATTTTCCCACTCAAGTCGGTTACGACGATGAACTGCAGTCAGGTCGAGTGGACGACAAGCATGTAGATGATCTTCCCTGAGACAGTTTCTGACAGTTTGTGCATAAATTCTTTCGTTATGCAAACCAATTGTTGCAGCAGCTGTCCGGGTGGCTGGTTTCAGATGATCTTGGAGGTGAACATGCTGAATGTGGAGGTCCTGGGCTGGTATAGTTACACGTGGTCTGCGGTTGTGAGGCTGGTTGGATGTACTGCCAAATTCTCTGAAACACCATTGGAGACAGCTTATGGTAGAGAACATTCAATTTAAGGGCAACATCTCTGGTGGACATTCCTGCAGTTAGCATGCCAATTGCATGCTCCCTCAAAACTTGCGACATCTGTGGCATTGTGCTGCTAAAACTGCAAATTTTAGAGTGGTCTTTTACTATGGCCAGCCTAAGGCACACCTGTGCAATAATCATGCTGTCTAGTCAGCATCTTGATATGCCACACCTGTGAGGTGGATGGATTATCTCGGCAAAGGAGAAGTGCTCACTAGCACAGATTTAGATAGATCTGTGAACAATATTTGAGAGAAATAGGCTTTTTGCATACATAGAAAAAGTCGTAGATCTTTGAGTGTATCTCATGATAAATAGGGGCAAACACAAAAGCGTTGCGTTTATAATTTTTGCGCAAAAGGGCTAGGTTTCTGACCTGGTAATACGTATTGTCCCAGGATTGGAAGTGTCTCTTTTCTAGAGACAGAGGCAGTGATAAAAACAAACAAGTTTTAACTTTATCCCACTCTTTTCAACAAAAGCATTGACTAGAATTTCACTTTAACCCAATCAGATCTTTTCTTTATATCAGAAATTATTCATCAACAGAATGTAGCATATGCAGGAGAGGTCAATACAGGGACCTGCCAGATATGAGGACCTTTGACATTAGATATTTTAGCCAAAAAGAGGACCTATAATTTTTACGCTGATCACAGAAAAATGCAGGCAGAAGGCATATGACTGCTTATCAGTAGTGCCTGCAGTGATCCCCCCCCCCCCCATTACTGAGTTACCATGCCTTGTTCCACATTGACTTTGCATATAGAAGTGGCCATCTGGCCAGAGAATCAGGGCTTTGTTTGAATTGTCAACCTGAGGACTGGGATTAGATGGGACACAATTCAAGAAGTAGCAGGAAAGGTGGAGGAAAAGCAGATCCAAATAATGAGTGTAACAAATCCATGTATTGCAGATACCCAGGTACAGCTTCTACTCCAGCAAGTGACAGTAGAAAATTTCAGTCCAACTCTGGTAAGGCTAGCAGTCCAAAGCAGCAATGCATTATAAGATCTTACACTATAGATATACAGCTTTGAGTCTACAGGATAACGGGATGTCTAGGTATGGTCACATCAGAAAGTGCACTGCTGTTTTTTAGGAGGAATTCAGGGCAAAATATATATG
>BLSH010042297.1:507831-519785 GCA_018402905.1 Glandirana rugosa | reverse complement strand
CAGAAGGCATATGACTGCTTATCAGTAGTGCCTACAGTGATCCCCCCCCCCCATTACTGAGTTACCATGCCTTGTTCCACATTGACTTTGCATATAGAAGTGGCCATCTGGCCAGAGAATCAGGGCTTTGTTTGAATTGTCAACCTGAGGACTGGGATTAGATGGGACACAATTCAAGAAGTAGCAGGAAAGGTGGAGGAAAAGCAGATCCAAATAATGAGTGTAACAAATCCATGTATTGCAGATACCCAGGTACAGCTTCTACTCCAGCAAGTGACAGTAGAAAATTTCAGTCCAACTCTGGTAAGGCTAGCAGTCCAAAGCAGCAATGCATTATAAGATCTTACACTATAGATATACAGCTTTGAGTCTACAGGATAACGGGATGTCTAGGTATGGTCACATCAGAAAGTGCACTGCTGTTTTTTAGGAGGAATTCAGGGCAAAATATATATGTTGTAGGACATTGCTTACAAATAATTAACATTTCTATATGTTCTCTATAGGTCCAAAATCTTTACTTTAAAATTCAGGCCTGAAAAGGGGTATACGCATACACACATTTCAAAAAATAAGACAGACCTGTCTTTCTGCTTGGTTTGGCTTGGTTTTTGCACATTTTGCAAGAAAAGCCAAACTGTATTTCTCTTTGAATTTCAGTTAACTTATGCATGGTTAATTTAACATCTTCGTTGGACTACTTTATATCTTCTGTACATTTCAAGCCTAAACAGATGACACATATCAATATGTAAAATATGACATGCAAAGCGTATTCAAAAATATGTGAACCATGTTTACTTTGCATGCTCCTTATTAATAGGCCCACAAGGTTTAATTTGATTATAATGGTATATATAACCACTGGATCCGTGTTGTACTATGTTTTGGTTTCATAAAAGCCTCTTGCATGTGTAAATGGAAAAAGGGGTTTTGTTAGAAGCCCATATAAATCAGCACTATATCAATTTTGGAATATATTCTAGAACATTTTGAGAATAAAAGATACAGATCAAAGATTGTTATAACTTAATATTCACTTTTATTTTAAAATGTCACAGTCTTTTTGGCAATTGAAACATATTTTTCCATTAATATGTTGGCAGATGGTGAGTCTTTTAAACATATTTTCTTGAGTACCCTTGTTCATCCAAGTTGATATATGCGTAGATCATACAAATTGGCTCTTAACTATACTCTTCTTAACATTACACTTCTCAGGAGCAGTATTTGAACAACTAATGTCATAATGGCAGCTTGAATTACATATCATTTTGTGGGTGCTTTCTCAGCTTGACTTTAAAATGGTCTGAGATTAAGGCTCTCTGCACGGGATCAAGTTATTTTATAGTTTAAAGCATATTACATGAAACTGGCAAGCAATACAAACGGTGTATGATTTTAAAACTCAAAGTATTATTAGCTTCAGTAATTTTTTTTGTAGCTTTCAACATACTGTTACCAAAATGCAAGACTGGCTTTGAGTGAGAAAAAAAATTGTAGATGCCCTGAAAAATGAAATGTATTTTCTTGAAAAAATGTAAGTACTTTAGACTGGGAAAGTGCTTTTGATGTGTGTTATCAGGATTGCTAGCATAATACAGATTGAATGGAGTATGCCAAGAGCACATTAGGATTACAGTAATAGCTGGCCCTAGTATTATCTCTAAAGCAAAAAAAAAACCAAAAAAACAAAACACATGCGCACACACATGCACAAATCAACACCATGCTTGACTCAGATTGAATAAAAGGTATTGTTTCCTTTTCACATACTTCACTAAAGGCATCTTTTTGATTATAATGAAAACATGAATGACTTGAAATAGTATACAATTCGACATATTTCTTCTCCAACATGATGTTATCAATATAGATTATATTTTAGTATGTGTATACTGTTGGTAAAAGGAGAGCAGTAATACTACACAGAGCAACAATGCCAAGACAGTCACTATATTGCATAACAAAGCCATTAAGTTCACAGCAAATGAAAGCAATATTGATGTTTCCAATGCACTCCAATTCCATTGCACATGTTGTCTAGTTGGACCTGATTTTTTATGATCTCAAGTACTTTGTCACACCAGTCCTATCTTTCAGCGGTTGACACTTCCTCACTGATATATACTGCGTTAAACTTGCAGTAACTCATGGATATATACTGCATTAAATGTGCAGTAATGCACTGATATATACTATGTTAAACGTACAGTAACGTACTGATATGTACTGCATTAAATGTGCAGTAACGCATGGATATATACATGTTGTTGTAATAAAGTCTATATTCTTAGCCTATGTCATCTTTTGCCTTTAATCTCTCAAACAATCAGAGAAACCAGGTATTGTGTATTTCTTTTTTTTTTGCATTACATATCCAAAGTGTCTAAGCTTTGTTTTGATCTTTTTTTCACTTCAAAATCATCTTTAAAATCTTGTATCTGGCCTTTCTAGTCCAAACCATCATATTATATGTTACTGATAGGAAGACCATTGTCCTTGTGATACAAACTTTTGTTGATAATGTGATATCTTTGCTATGCTCTGTCTTGGAAAGTAACATCCTCTGAGATAGTAGCCACCATCTATAGAGATCGTGGAACATATCTTTACTTTACTGTTTTCATTTTTTGATCTATTCACAGAAAGTTAATAGAACTAGCTGATATCATTTTTGTTTTCTTATGTTGTTAATTAATGTTAGCAAATGGTTCCTCTGGGTCAGGATTTTGCACTAGATGTACAAAGTATAAGCAGAATAATTATAGAGACACAGTATATCTACAGTATATTGGACTCTTTACCCCGTCTTTAACGAATCCTTAGTCTTACTTTAGGGTCTAACTCATGCTACTCTGTGCAGAGATAAAATATTTGACATGATATTTCTATTTCTATTGTATATATAGTCAAAATAGTAGTTAAAAAGAAGAGTTCATAAATTAGCATTTTAAAGTCTTTCATGCATTTGACAGCAATCCTATGCTTTTGACAGCAACATCCCTTGGACATCATTACTAACTGCTCTAGTGGCTCAAAAATATCAGTGTATCCAGTCATGTGTCCCAACAAACTTTACACAGGACAGAAATAGCAATCCTTCTATGTGTTCCACTGAGCACATAAGGCAGCAATTCCAGTGCATCGTAAAGCAGTAATGGCCACTTAGGGTCTGGTATGGATTTTAAGGGGAACCCATGCCAAAAAAACACGTGGGTTCCCTCCCAAATCCAGAACAGACTTCAATGATCTGCACCCCAGAAACTTATCCCAAAACTAAAAGAGTCCTAAATGCCAATACCAGTTAGTATAGCACTCAGCGCTGTCAAACTACATCCTGCCAAAGGCTTTGAAAGAGAAACATGCTGGTTATTCTCAACAGAGTATAATATGAACACACTTCTAATAGGACTAGTCCCATTATCTTATAGCCATTCAATGGCAAACACACTGGCACACTCAGCAACCACAGAAGTTACCTAGATGATATATTTATTTTACATGTAACGTAAATGCATCATCTGTTTCAAAAGAGCTAAAGTTTATATGGCCAACTTATTGTTAATACCTAATGAAATCAAACTTTATGTACACATACAGATTCATGGACCAAGACAACCCATCAACCATACCCATTCTTGTACAATTTTCTTTTGCAAGAACAAAAAATGTAATATATATATATATATATATATATATATATATGTATATTTACATATATATATATACACAGTGTATGTATATATATATATATATATATATATATATATATATATATATATATATATATACACATACTATACACAAATAATACACAAATTGGTGTATGTATATCCCACCTGCATTTTATTTGTGAAAGCCCCCATAACGTGAAATGTGTTCCCAAGGCAACAAGAACCCTCCTCTTGTCTCCATAGGAACACATACTGGATTCAGAAATCTATTTTGGGTAAAGTAATGTATTAGACTCCTCTCTATAGGGCTCCACAATAAGTCTTTCCAGACTTCCACAGTTGCCATGTATCCTTTTGACTCCAATTACCTCATTACACAAATCAATTGTTTTCTACTTTGCATCCTTGCTGATATCTACTTTGGACAACAACAGCAGTAGTGTCAGGATTCTGCATATTAAGAAAACTGGAGTCAATTTTGAAGTATGAAATTATAATGGACATTAAAGTTAAAACCATTATATAATTCTTGTTTATAAACCAAGCATTTATTTTAAATACAATTCTAGATAGACAAAAAATAAATGAATATAAATAAGTTTACAAACTGCAAAACATTATTTCATTTAACCATTTGAACTATTGGGCATATTTGAGTTTCATGCAAAAAATGTAAAGTATTAAACCCAACAACAAAAAATATTATATTGCAGCTTATTGGTTACATTAGTTTTCTTTTTTAGGCTTTTTTCCTTTATTGTCAGCTGTTGATCGAGCCAATAAGTCTATTATTTTTCAAATTACTTTAACAGACCAAGTTTCCCAGCAAATGTGGCAGTTAAACAGTTAACATAAACAATTTAACACTGACAGAGCCTAACCTTAACCACTTCCTTACTGGGCATTTAAACTCCCTTCTGCCCAGAACAATTTTCAGTTTTCAGCGCTGTCACTATTTGAATGACAAATGTGCGGTCATGCGGCGCTGTACCCAAACAAAATTGGCATCCTTTTTTTTCCCACAAATAGAGCTTTCTTTGGTTGATCACCTCTTTGGTTTTTATTTTTTGTGCTAGAAACAAAAAAAAGAGGGACAATTTTGAAAAAAAAAACTTTATTTTTTTTACTTTTTGCTATAATAAATATCCAAAAATAAAAAAACAAATGTATTCATCAGTTTAGGCCGACATATGTTCTTTTATATATTTTTGGTAAAAAAAATCGCAATCGGCGTATATTGATTGGGTTGCGCAAAAGTTATAGTAACTACAAACTATGGAAATTGGTTTATGGCGTTTTTATTATTTTATTTTTTTTACTGGTAATGGCAGCAATCTACGATTTTTATCTGGACTGCGATATTGCGGCGGACATGTCTGACGTTTTTGACACTTTTTAGGGACCGATGAAATTTATACAGCGATCAGATCTAAAAATAGACACTGATTACTGTATAATGTCATTGGCAGGGAAGGGGTTAATACTAAGGAGGCAGTGAAGGGGTTAAATGTGTTCCCTGTATGTGTTCTAACTGTGGGGGCGGGGCTAACAGGGGCATAACAGATCTAACTGATCCCAATCACAGGGATCAGTAGATCTGTCATGCCCCCCCTCACAGAATGGGAAACCTTCCTGTTTACATCGGCAGTTTCCCCATTCTGGTTTTCTGTGTCCAGATCGCGGGTCTCCGGCGGATATCAAGTCCGCCCAACCCGCGGGCACGCTTATGTGGCGTTCGGCGGTGGCGAGAGTGCGCCTGGCATGAGCCAAAGGGGAGGACATCTATTGACGGCCTCTCAGCAATTTAGATCCGCACTGTAGCCATCCATCGGCTATGGCGCGGATACGAAGAGGTTAATCAATGACAATATACTACTTTCTAAAGATCTTGTTCTATTGACGGCCTCCCAGCAATTTAGATCCGCGCTGTAGCCGTCCATCGGCTATGGTGCGGACACAAAGAGGTTAATCAATGACAAAATACTACTTTCTAAAGATCTTGTTCATAGGAAATCAACAATTATTTCAAATGTATTCAATTCTATTTCAGATTACTGTACTCAAATAAGTAAACAATTAAAGTATGATAGGTTGTTATAAATTGCTGCAATGTTATCTAATTAGTGCCATGTGCACATTAATCAAATAACTATCTGTGATATATTTAGCCAATGATATACTGTATGTAGTTTGTTTATGGCAGAAGCTCCCCTAATTGCAGAATCACCTGCTCCCGTTTAGTTTTTTGGAACTCTCTACCCAAATCTTCTTCTACAGCATGCATTGTTTTAAACTCCTGAATTCTCAGTGAGTTTGTGTATTCTGAGCTAGACTCTGCTCAAAAATTTTCTCCAGAGGTTAGTAAATCCAGTGAAGCTTCACTTTGCAAAGAATACCCAATCACATAAAAGGAAAATAAAAAAGCATTATTGCTTGCACATAATTGGATGTTGAAAGTCATTAGAGCTTTTTCATCTACTAAGCTCTGAAGTAAATTCACTTGCAGAGTGCAAACGCACTTTACTAAATCAACTCCACTGCTTCTACCTCCTTGTGCAGGGTAGCTGGTGACTTTTATCCAATTTCCATATTTTTCTAATGACAGCGCCCAGTGGGAGGACCAGTTGGTTTCCTCCCATTGATCTGCTCTCTGCATAGGCTTTCCTTTGTGGCTATTGAGTAATATATTTTATTTAAAGTTTTGTACCTCTAAAGAGTAAATCCCCTTTTGTTGACAAAACAAAACAATCCCCTTTGGGTGATCTATGTACATTGCAAGGATTTTAACAACCATTGTAGCAGAGTCCTGCCTAGGCATTTCAAGTGTGACAATGATCCTTTGTCAGATTATGACTACATTAACCATAATAACTACGAACACCTAATAAGTAGAGTTGTAATAATATCTGAATTAACGGTCTTAATTGCAGTGAAAGCAAAAGGCCAGAGGTCTTGCAATTGACACTTTTTAACTTTTATACACATATACAAGTAGAAAAGTAAAGTACAGTTGTTTAGTGAAGGCCAAATAGGCTTGAAATGAGTTTTCAGGGATCGTCTAAAAGCAAACAGAGTAGGAGATAATCGGACAGATTGGGGTAGGGAGTTCCATAGCATGTTAGAGGCTCAGGAGGTGAGAATGAGAGGAGGTGACAAGGGAGCTAGAGAGCAGGAGGTCTTGGGAGGAATGAAGAGAGTGATTAGGTTGGTTTGTTGAGACTAGGTTAGTGATGTAGGTGGGGGCTAGGTTGTGAATGGCTTTGTAAGTTGTTGTTACTATATTGAACTTAATTCTTTGGGTGAGCGGGAGCCAATGGAGGAATTGACACAGAGGAGTAGCAGACACTGAGTGGTTGGTAAGGTGGATGAGCCTGGCAGCAGCATTCATAATGGACTGAAGAGGGGATAGCCTATGTAAAGCAAGCTCCATAGTTTTAACTGGGTTAAATGAAAAAAGAAAATGGCCTGTGTGCACCAGGCTTTAGAGACACAACAGGGATGGATACAGCGGAGAAGGATTAGAACCCCTGTCAGTTTTTATTGCTAATAAAGAGGCCAACTCACTAAGTCAGTGTTGTCTTTGCAGCATACAGTATGTATTACTAGAAAAGAAAAAAGGTGATTGGAATACAAGTCAAAGGGAAGCTACTTTCACAGGACACATGTGATGTATCAAAAACAACTTAAAGTTAAATAAGTAACTTATGTAAGTAAGTAAATACAAAATATCTTTATAAATGTCAAATATTGAATGAAAATAGTATCAAAAATTACACACATATACTGTATAAATACCCTTCTTTCACCAATAAAAAATACATGTGGAAGAAGAGTGTTTATATAAGTGTGGGATTTTAACTAACTATGTGTTACGGCTGGTTCACACTGCTGCGATCCCAGAGACTGGATGTCATTTGCACCACACTGCAGTGTGAAACACATGCGATCTCTGTGAGATGCAAATTCAGCCATAGAGATAGTATGGCTGAATTCACATCGCAATCGGAGCAAACTCACACAGGACCCTTTTTTTTTCCGCAGCAGAATCAGATCGCATGGGTGTTCACACCATGCGATCCGATTCCTGTGGGAGTTTGCAGTTTGCAGTGCAATATGCAAACTGATTTGGGGGTGTCATTAACATTGTATTGACACTCCCCACAGTTTGCATATGGCAGTGTGAACTGCCGCCGGGAGACTTGCGATGCGGGAATCCGCAGTGGATTCACAGGGTTCCTGCATTGCAGCAGTGTGAACTGGCCCTGAAGTATAACTAAAGTAAAAGATTTTTTTTTTAGTTGTGGATAAAGTGAACAGGTATTAGAATACCTATTAGGTTTTTATTGCTGTCTGCACCCCCATTATGGAAATGCATCCTCTCTATTTGTCTTTTTTACCGTTGTCATTGAAAGTGAAAGTAAAAGAAAAATTTGGATTGTCCCCAGAAAAGTAATAGAGGGGAAATCTTCCAATGGGGACACTAGTTATGGTGATCTGGGGGGCCCCAAGGGATTTCCTTAATTTGCAGGGATTTCCTCTCACTTTTTCTTTTGGCAATGGGACAGGAGATGAAGGTAAATCTCTCCAATGGGACACAAATGGCAAAAAATATGACAGGGGTTCTAACCCTCTATTACTGTTTCCAAAATGAAAAAGGAAGGTTTGCATTTAGTTACACTTTAATCATTATTGCTGTAAAATTTGGTCATTAAGTCATTGCTATAAGTCATTGCTATATCTTTGGACAAGTCTGTTTTGTCTTGTTAACTTTGTAAGAATACTTGCCTATTCCTAATCTGATTCTATCTTGTGAATATTTGAGTCAAAAATATCTCAAATAAATAATTGTGAAACAGTAAAATATTCCTACCATATATGACATATGTTCTAACAAGGGATTAGATCATTGTGATATGTATGTACATTGTATTATGTATTGAGTGGTTGGGAGTTTTTTTGCAGAAGATGATGTATATGCTTGTATATACACAAAAACATCTTTAACCACTTCAGCCCCAGAAGGATTTCCCCCTTTATGACCAGAGCAATTTTTGCGATTCGGCACTGTGTCACTTTAACTGACAATTGCGCGGTCGTGCAATGTTGTACCCATAAAAAAATTGACGTCCTTTTTTTCCCACAAATAGAGCTTTCTTTTGGAGGTATTTGATCACCTCTGTGTCACTTCTGATCACCACTATAAATAAAAAAAAAATAAAAAAAATAAATAAAAAAGAGTGACAATTTTGAAAAAAAAACATTTTTTTACTATTTGCTATAATAAATGTTCAAAAAATAAAAAATGTATTTATCAGTTTGGGCCGATATATATTCTTTAAAAAAAAAATTGCAATCGGCGTATATTGATTGGTTTGTGCAAAAGTTGCCACGTTTACAAACCATGAGAATTCATTTATGGCGTTTTTACTATCTATTTTTATTTACTAGTAATGGTGGCGATCTGCAATTTTCATCAGGACTGCAACATTGCGGTGGACATATTGGATATTTTTGACACTTTTTTGGGACCAATGACATTTATACAGTGATCAGAGCTAAAAATAGCCACTGATCACTGTAAATGTAATTTGCAGGGAAGGGGTTAACCTGCAGGGGGCAATCAAGGGGTTAACTGTGTTCCCTGTGTGTGTTCTAACTGTATGGGGGTTGGGCTGCCAGGGGCATGACAGATCTAACTGATCCCAAGTACAGGGATCAGTAGATCTCTGTCATGCTGCCTGTCAGAATGGGAAACCGCCATGTTTACATTGGCGGTTCCCATTTCTGGCTCTCTTACAGGCGATCGCGGGTCACCGGCGGACATCGAGTCTGCTCGACCCGTGGCCCCGCTCACAGAGTGTGCAGTAAATCGCCCTGCAAATTACACATGCACGGCGCTCTTGTCCGCTACTCACGCATGCGCGAATCGTCATTTATAAACGGTGATTCGCGGGAACATGACACTTTGCCGCCATCTTTGTATGCAAGGTGGTCGGCAAGTGGTTAAAAATACGGAGAAATGACAGGAGAAAATAGATCTGTTTTACTAAATGTAAGGCATATAGACTGAGCAAGTGCAGTTGCTCCAGAGCTTAGTAAATGAGAGGGAGCTCTGCTGACTTCCATCATCCAATCATGCAAGCAAAAATACTGTTTTTTTTTAATTTCCCTGTATGTGATTGGGTATCTTTTTTAAAGTAAAGACACAGGATAGAGTAAGGGAGGGTTATAACCCCTGTATTTTTTTTTTTAGGATCTGTGTCCCATTGGGGAGATTTTACTTCCCATAGCCAAAACAGGAAGTGAGGGGAAATTCCTACAAATTAAAGGAATGCCTTGGGACCCCATTGGAAGATTTCCCCTCTATTGCTTTTCTGGGGACAACCCAAAATGCGGGATTTTATTTTACTTTCACTTTTAACACTAATGGTAAACAGGACAGATAGAGAGGGTGAATCTCCCTAACGCAGACACAAACAGCAATAAAAACCTAATGACTAAGCTCATGTCTTCAGTGAAACGCGTCTACCTTCTTTGTACCCTGTATGGCTGTTTATGGTCAATAAATACAGCACCAGCATTATGTTTGGAGTGCCGCCTATTGTTTTTCCTCAGCAATAAAAACCTGACAGGGCTCTAATCGATCTCCACTCTGTCCAAAACTAAAAAGAAAAGTTTGCTTTTAGTTATACTTTAAGTAAATCAAACTCCAAGATTCCGTGTTTTTCCATATTTAGGTTTCTATGCATTACTATTCAGAGAACTGATCCAAAAAAGTAAAGACTAATCAAAATTGGCTATTATATTTTTACATTCCTTAAATGCAACATACCTTGATCACTACGTATTTAACTCGTGCATTTAATTATTTATTTCCTTTTGTGAAATTACTTTAATGCCACTCTATGCAGTATTTACAGAGCGTTTTTGTATTTTGAGGTAAATGTCGCATCAGGTAATAGTGAATTGACGTTTTCAGCATTGCATGTGATATTTAGAAAAAAGGGGCAGATCACCTAAATACTGCATGCGGTCTGTTTTAGTGAATGGTGCCCAGTATGAGAATGATACAATATATTCAACATTTAAAGTCAACCTAACGAGGGGGGCGTGGCCGGCGCGCGCAGCGGATGGCAGCGTGAGTGAGAGGCTCCGGAGCCCAGCAGGAGAAATAAGCTACGATCACAGCTAAGAGACACCGTACCGTAGCCAAAACAACGGTAGTGCAGCGGGAAACAGTGCCAACCCAGCGGGAATGTCGAGGAAGCGGCAAGGCGACTGCAAGCCAAGAAAATTAACGGCATATTTTCACTGGCCGGAGGGAGGGGGAAGTAAAGATGGCGCCGGACACGCGGCCTCATCCTCAGCACGCAGCAATAACTCCTACACAGACCTACCGGATGCTGAAGGCAGCGATGGAGAACATTCCACCAGCAACAGATCACCATCACACAGCCCTCCCTGCTCCAGCCCAGCGAAGGTGCGGATGAGGCTTGACTCAGCAGCCATAGAGGCAGGGGTAAGTCAAGAATCGCTGACATACAAGGAGCTGCAATCTCCTATAGCCAGCTTCCCCACAAACAACCAGCCTGTTCTGGACACTCAATTAAAAGACATGTTACTGTCCCTGCACCGCTCTCTGCACGCAGAATTCACCACAATTACCCAACAATTCACAAGAGAACTAAACAAGATTGGAGGGAGAGTAGATCACATTGAGCATGCGATAACTGACATCTCCACCACAGTAAACGACCTGATTGACGCTAATGATGAGGGAGAGGAAGAAAGACAATGGGTACGCGCCAAATTGGCGGACTTAGAGGACCGTTCCAGAAGGAACAATGTGAAGTTAAGGGGAGTGCCTGAAAATGTGCCCCCCTCAGAACTCTCATCATTTGCCGCGAAAATGTTCCATACATTAGCCCCAGAACTGACTGAAATAGATCTTAGAATAGATCGCATTCACCGCATACCAAAACCTACCTTCCTGCCCCAAGAGGTGCCAAGGGATGTCTTAATGAGAGTGCATTTCTTCTCTACCAAAGAAACCATCATGCAAAAAGCGAGATCTCTGGGGAAACTCCCAGATCCGTATACAAACATACAAATATTCTCTGACTTATCTAAGTACACACTAGACCTCCGCAGACAGCTTAATACTATCACCAAGACTCTCCGTAACAACCACATACCGTACAAGTGGAAACACCCCACCAAACTGAGTGTGGACCATAATGGATCAACACATGTGATCCCCTCATTAGAAAGAGGGCT
>BLSH010042297.1:484657-503610 GCA_018402905.1 Glandirana rugosa | reverse complement strand
CACATATTCTCTGTCCACTTGTTATTATAACCGAACTGATGACCTAAGCCAAACCTCCTTCGTGTGGTGTTACGTCTCTGTACGATACGACCCATCAAAGTGACGAAGATCCTCAACCCTTTAGAGTTCCCATCTTACTCTCGACACTGAAACTGTCTATTCCCGGTTGACCTGTACGAGGGACATTTGTTTAAGATATTGTTTAAGAGTCATTTGAATCGTCGATAGGTCTTTTTTTTTTGTTTTTTTTTTTGTAAGGTTGCGAAACGGAACGTTTTGTAACAAAAAAGAAAATTGGAGGGACCGCCATACTAATTAGTTATTTATTATATTATAATTTATGATTTCATTTTTCAAACTTTATCATACCCGGGATGTCTACTAGACTCTTGTTTGGACAGATTTAAGTGAGTTATTCCTAAGAATTTTCATGCAAAATAATCGTACCGCTTTCAGCACCAAAAATCTGAAATAATCATACCGCCAGGGAGGTTAAAAGAAAAAACAATGTTTTGCAAGGCAAAGCGTTGGAATGTTTTTTTTTTTGTTTTTTTTTTCTGGATAGCTGCTAAGTTTACTGAGAATTTGTTATAGAATTTGTTTACAGGGAGCATGTCCAGTTGGCCCTTATCTGTCAAAGTCACAGCTCTCATTCTACCCTTGAGATTTCCCAACTCCTAGAAGCAGTGAAACTACCCAGCATAGCATGTCTCTGCATTGTGGTGTGCTTCCTCCAAACCGAATCCAGTAGTCAAGCCAATATTATTGTTCACTTACCAACTAAAGTTGGCTGACTGTTCAATATATTCTTCTTCTTCTCAGTCTAACCTCCTCCTTTGATCTGAAGCAATGGATATATGCATCTGCTCACTCTGATGGAAATACACTTGACCTTGTTTTCTTTCACCTATGCACTCCATGTTACCTCTCCAATGTCCCTTTCCCTCTCTGATCACTACCTTATTAGTTTCACTCTCTTCTTCTCCTACACCTCCTCTCCCTCCAGCTGCCTAACAGTTACCCACAGAAACCTTCGCCATCTCACCCCTTCTCCTCTCTACTCTGCTACTGACCACCTCTATGACAAAATCTCACCCTGTCCTGCCCCAACCTAGCCACTTCTGTCTACAATACTTCACTGTCATCCTCCCTGGACACACTGACCCCTCACTACACACAGAATCAGGGCACAACCCCTACAGCCTTGGCAAACAGATGACACCAGAAGTCTGAAAAAAACATAGATGCACTCTTGAGCACTGGTGGCATAAGACTAAGTCTCAGAAAGATTTCAACCAATATAAATCTGCCCTCCGAAAATACAATTCCTGCCTCCTCACTGCCAAGCAGACCTATTTTATCACTCTCATTAACAACGACAACTCATGATCCTGTCTCCGTCAACTCTTCTCTACCTTCAACTCTCTACTACATCCTCCACTGCCCTCACCCACTGACTCACTCACTGCCAAGGAGATTGCCAATCCCTTCAAACATATACCAACCCCACCACTATAGACGAGGTTGCTAAACTTCTTTCTAACGTCCACCAAACTACCTGCCCCCTGGACTATGTTTCCTCACAAATGCTATGTTCACCCTATAGATCTAATCTACACTCTCTAACTCACATCTTCAAACTCTCCCTCTCTTCTGGTATCTTCCCCAACTCTCTAAAACATATGCACTAGTCACCTCCATGCTTAAAAAGCTCTCGCTGGACCCCACCAATCTTAACATTCTATGTCCCATCTCCTTGCTCCCCTTTTAATCCAAACTCCTTGAATGTTCTATATTGGCCTATAACCAACTGATTGACCACCTCATGGAGAATAAACCTCTTGATCCCCTTTAGTCTGGATTTTGCCATTAACACTCCACAGAAACTGCCCTCCTTGAACTTACAAATGATCTGTTAACAGCTTAATCCAATGGCCCCATTATGTACTCCTATTCCTAGACCTCTCTGCTGCCTTTTATATGGTTGACCTCCTCCTCAAAAAACTCTACACCTTTGGGCTCTGTGACTGTACTCTTGCTGGTTCTCTTCCTACTTATCCAACTGCACCTTTTGCGTTGCTTACAATTCTACTTCCTCCTCTCCTCTTCCTTTCTCTGTTAGGGTACGCCAAGGTTCTGTTCTTGGACCTCTCCCTGAACTCTGAACTATCAGTTTCGGACACATGTCCAATAACTGTCCAAATCTTGCTGCCTCAACCTCTGCAACATCTCCAAAATATGCCAATTTCTAACCAATGACACCACAAAGCTCCTAGCTCACTCCCTGGTCATCTCTTGCCTCGACTACTGCAACTCCCTCCTTATTGGCTTACCTTTACTTGGCTATCCCCTATTCAGTCCATCACCAATGCTGCCGCCAGGCTCATCCATCTTACAAACTGTTCGGTGTCTGCTACTCCTTTCTGTAAATACCTCCATTGGCTTCTTCTAACCAAACAAATTAAATTCAAAATACTAACAACTTACAAAGTCATCCACAACTCTGCCCCAGCTACATGACTAGCCTAGTCTCAAAATACCAACCTAATCATTCTCTTCATTCCTCCCAAGACCTCCTGCTTTCTAGCTCCCCCGTAACCTCTTCCCGTGCTCGCCTCCAGGTCTTTTCCTGAGCCTATCCCATCCTATGGAACTCCCTATTCTAATTTGTCCAATTATCTCCTACTCTGTTTGCTTTTATAAGATCCCTGAAAACCCACCTCTTCAGAGAAGCCTATTCTGCTTATTCACACCTAACAACTGTACTTTTATTTTCTCCATTAGCTTACCCCCCACAGCTATTACCTTTTATATCACTTGACCCACCCTCCTAGATTGTAAGCTCTAATGATCAGGGCCCTCTGATTCCTCGTGAATTTAATTTTATTGTAACTGTACTGTCTGCTCCCATGCTGTAAAGTGCTGCGCTTTTGCGCTATACAAATCCTGTATAATAATATTCAGAAATGGTTTTATGGATTTTGTCACTATTTGCAAAAATGTAATATCAGACTTAACATTCAAACAACCATTTTGTTTTGACAAGCACTGGTACTATAGGTTGTAGAAATGCAGCATGCTTTGTACAGCTCCAGGACAATAAGCTTGTAAAAAAATGTATTGGGCTAAAAATCTTTTGAGTTTGTATTAGAATGTGTGGTCCTAATTAGGGATGGGGTCCTACCCAATGTAGAGTTTGACCTGAGCTTTGCGTGTTTTGTGTGTTTGGACCAGCTAAATTGTTTACCCAGTTTGCCAGCCCAACCATCCTGCTGTAAAAGCCCCATTGGAGTTATAGGTTTTAAAATACCTTAGGGAATGAACAGTTCCTATTAAGTTGATGTAAGGTTTAAGAACCTCTAGCTAATTTGAGAACTTAGCTCAAAGGCACAGTCTGGCAGTTACATATTTATGTGATGATTTTTGGGATTTGTTTGTCACATACCTTCAACATTGGGAGGAAAAGCTTGTCCCCATTTTTTATGGAATAAAGGCTTCATCTCATCCAATAGGAGTCCCAGGATACCCCCCCCCCCAGGGTAAGGAGTATCAGGTACATGGTATCCCAGTTACTCACCCCCCCCCCAAAATCTATAAAATTAAGAAATAACACTCTCACTTTGCAAAAATGCTGTCCCCAATGTAAATCCTATGTCAATTAAGAGGACCCATGGCCCAGGGTTTTTCTGCCTCTCGTTGACATTCTACGGCACCATAATGACCCTCCACCAGGCAATGTTGACTAGTCACACTATCACTACAAAATTAGATAAATTGGCTGTGGGTCTTGAGTAACATCATTGTCATAACTGACCATATTTGGTCGATGACATCATCCAAGATACCTCCACTGGTTTGTTTACGTAAAGCAGTCTGTTGTTTTACAGCATGAGTGTAATGGGTAAAATCATCAGGTGGCAAATTATCGTATCAGAGGTTCAAAATCCTCAGGTGGTGGGCCATTATGTTGACAGGTCATTGTGATTGACAAGGATTTATATTGCTGGACAAAATCATTGATGTTGGATTTAACACAGGGAGCGTTGTTTTCTTTTTAAAATAAAGGTCTATGTTTTTATCTACTTTTTGGGTGAATAAATAACAAGGGGTACTATGTATCTTGTATGAATTATCCTAGAGGGAGCAAATATCACTGTTCCCTTTACACAGGGGACTTTGCTTCCCCCCCTTTCAAAGTACCCTTGGGTGGGACAGCTGAAAATGGGAAGTTTGTTTGCTAGTCTGCAAACAGGCTGGGTTCAGGTTCAACTTATGTTCAAACTTGAGATTTATCCCTACAAAGGATGAGATTTTTTTGTGTTGCCACTTGGAGGCCCCCTTAGCAGAAATTGAATTATCATATTGTTTTTAAAACCTCTTTTATATGACATTTTTTTTTAATACGAACCTGAAGATGTATTGCTGTAAATAGTTTATAGATTTTTTGTGCTAGTGTATCAGCCCCGATATTAACTTTATAAATAAACAGAGGTTTCCTGTGCAGTCTACCATGACTTGAAAAAGTCTTCTTATTATGATTCCAATCTCCACCAAAGCTTGACCTGAGTCCAAGGCAGCAGTACTTTGCAAAACGTGTGATCTACAGTGCACAGTAGAAACTCAACGCTAATAGGGCAATGAAATTCGGTGAAGAAGCTAGCAGCAGCAAATACTATCCTGCTGTTACATACCATTGACTTCAATTGATTGTTTTAAATGAGGGAATTTATGTGAGCAGCTTCAACTGTTTAAGTATTTATGCTGTTCTAGAGCCAAACCTGTCGATGAAGGAAAAAGTGCGGCATAAGTGAGCTCTTGAACATACAAGCCTCAGCGGATGCAGACACTCACACAACCCTTTCAAAAGCGGTGCCAGTTTCTGCCAGGATTCATAAATATCACACATAATTATTTCAGCACATTGCAAACTCTCAATGAACACACACAATATGTCATATATAATAGAGAGCTGTGTTTTCCTTGATTGTTTGGGTGTCTGTCATGTATTAACAATATTTAAAGTGGAAATTAATTAGCTAGTATCAGCCAACAATTAGGGCTAATGCTTTCCTGTAATACATTGTTTTGGTACATAATTGTGGAATATCCCTAATGTGCTTTTATTTCCAACCTGAAATAATGCAGAAACAACAATTGAAGACTTAATAAAATCATTTTAAAATGTGTTTTGCAGACATAATAAACACAGAGCAGTAGAAACAGAATGGGGACTTAAACATAGAAAAAGCATTTGATGGAATATATTTTCTTTCTATTTTATGGAAAAAAAAAAAACTTTAGTTCTTCTTTTTATTGGGAGATGGCCATTGTGAGTCTAAAGGCTAATTGTATTTATTTATATTTATAAAACCACCTTTCAAATCAGGTGCTTACTTACTTTCTTTGGGCAACAAGGAAGGTCAGATATAATTCTAATCAGATAAGCTTTGCTAATAGATTCAGAAGCCAGTCCTCCATTCATTCCATTAGAATTCTCAGAACAGAACACTAAAGACATCTGCTGGAATCTCTTATCATTGGTAAGCATCCATAGCATTCATAGTTAGATTCTATCCAACAAGTCAAGATGAGAACTTCATCACTGTTTCCACCCAGAGAACAAAGGTAATGAAGAACTCCCCCCTCCTGCCCACCAAAAGTCACATTCATTCAATCATTATTGGTTTATTTATTCTGAAATCTAAAAAAGAGGAGGCAATAGGGAGCCTGCTGCTCTCCAAAACCTCAATTCAGCTAGGGCAATACTGAAAGAAGGGAAGACAGTTAAACAGTTAAAAATCCCCCTTCTGGCTACCCATGCAATTTGCCATTTCTGCAGGGAAATCAGTGATGGTGAAATGCAGAATCGTGGCACATTTTTTTCAGCGTCTGATTGCTTCACCTACAAAACGTGAACAATTGCATTTTATGTATAAACATATCTCATATAATGATAAACAGAGAATGCAGCACAGGAATCTATTATGACTTCTCATGTCATTCTCATTGTTATTTTGTGCATAATTACAATAGTTTCTGTTTTAATATACTGTCTTTAAAACTACATTATATGATATTATGAAATAAAAATAACATGTTGTTAATTATTCTTCACCTCATCAATGACTTGATATAGGACAGAAAACATGGATTTAAAGATGGGGGGATGATAATTAAAAACACAGTTATGTCCTTAGATTACTGATCAAAGACCTTTCCTTCTATGGGTATGCTATGCCTGACCTCTTAGTTTCTGTAGTTTAAATAGGTAGGTAAATAGGTAACAATGAGTTCCTCCGTTTTAAACCTTAGGCCTCATGCACAAAGGGTGTTTTTGGATGCTTTTACAGCTACTGTTTTTATCTTCAGACATTTTTTCCTACAGTCAATAAACTCCCCATCATGTTATCCTATGTGTTCATGCACACATAAGGCCCGTACACACAATCCGATTGTTGGCCAACAACGGTCATCCAACTGTTGGCTGATAAGCTGATCGTGTGCACGCATGATTCTACAGCCGATCCCCAATTGTCGTCCAAAAGAAGTTGGACAACAAGACTAGAAAACTTGTGTTGGCCAACAAGGCGTTGGCGGATTGTTGGCTTGTGTGTACAGAAGTTGGGTAGGAAGTGTTCGTCGTGTAACCTTTATTTGTAATTCACAAATCACATTCACCTGAACTTCCTCATCATGTCAGTACACTAGACAAAACCACCAACAGCTAATTTGGACAAAAGTTGGACGTTTGGTTGGCCAACAATCTGTGCATGTGTACAAGGATATAGGCAGTTATTGTTTTTGGCTGGGGCATTTTTGAGCTGTAAAAAAACCCCAAGACTAGTGGATTCTGAGAGATGTTTATCAGCTGTAAAAACACTCAAATGCTCGATGATCCATTGAAAAAAAATGCTAAAAAAACGCTAACGCGGACACGCCCAAAGACCCTAATGCAATAATGCTGAAAAAAGCTGAAAACTCACTACAAAGCAACTGATGTTTTTATAATGTTATTTTAACGTCCTGTGTGCATGAAGCCTTATACTGAAGTCTTGAAGTGGCACTGTGTTGGAGAGGGTAGGCAATCATATATGACTGTATATGCTCTTTAACATAAATGTATGCAACTCTGACAGCAGAAAGAAACACGAGGAAACTATATCTCCATTTTCCCAAAAGTTTTCTCTACAGTGTTTATGGAAGGCACTTAAGTCCAGGCAGAATATAGTATTTTTTTCGAGACAAGATGCCCTCCATCTACCCAGGTTAAATGATGTCTAGTTTTACTCAGCTACAAAGGTGAGATACTGTGAGTGTATGGCATCATAGGCCTGCCTCCTGAGAGAAAATCAACAAGGTACCCTTCATTAACCACTTCCGGACCTCCCGCCGTCATTATATAGTGGTACTTTGCCATTGAATACCATTGATATGGTAGCAGATAGCTACCATAACCCCGGTATTTTTTTAAACAGTGAGCGGCCGGCTTTCAGATAAAAGTAGTCTCTGTGGTGGATTCAGCATGAGATAACTTTTATCGGGGAGGGAGAGGTGCCCACCCCTCTCCCGCCACTTTCCCGTTGTCTCCGCCACGTACCGGACCCGCCGGTAGCAGCGGACATGATTGTGTCCATTCTCCTCTGAGCCTGGAGGCTGAGTGAGCGGAAGATGATAACCACTCCATAGCATTGAAGGGCGGAAGTGACGTCAAACGTCACTTCCACCCATAGCTCTTAGCTCCATGACTGATGGATAAAGCAGCACATTAGGGAATGCTATACTTCATGTGTTTTAATGTCTTATTAGAATATTGTATTTGCGTCTGGGTCATCTACAGGCCCAAACA
Source organism: Glandirana rugosa (assembly GCA_018402905.1). Classification (NCBI taxonomy): domain Eukaryota; kingdom Metazoa; phylum Chordata; class Amphibia; order Anura; family Ranidae; genus Glandirana; species Glandirana rugosa. The sequence goes on along the minus strand of BLSH010042297.1, from coordinate 495,764 downwards.
AAGCAGTTTTTTGTGTCATGAGATAGGTAAGAGATAATGGAATAGGGAAATTAGGGGTAGAGATAAATTAGTTTGGAAAGTGTGATCATTTTTAAAAAATGCTATTGTAACCACAGTGGACATTTCACTTTTTTTTCATTTTAAAAAGTTCCTGAGGCTTGTTTGAGAGAAATGTATTTACGTTTAGATGATAAAGCTGGCACCCCCCCCTATGTTGAGGGCATGTGGTCTGGTATGATTCAGGAACGAGGGTCTGCACACTCATTACCCTCTTTCCTGGCCTCCCAGGCTGTACGCTTGGATAAAGGTCCGGTAAGAATTTATTTTTTTCTCGCTTTTAATACCAGAATCAAAGCTTCATTAAACCATAAAATAGACCTTCCCGCAGAAGTTAAACAATTTTTGAACTACAGGAAGAGGGGTTAGGCAGTCAGCTAAAATGAATATTAAATCATCTGTACATAATTTAATTCTGTGTTGTGTGCTCCCTAATTGTATGTCAGAGATCGTAGGCATGGTTGTAATTATTTGAGCAATGGCTCAACCTCTAGGGCAAATATGATAGGGGAATGGCGGCAACACTTTCTAGAAGCATTTTATGTTAAGAATTCATGCCAGAGGTACAGAGTACAGGACCAGTGTACTCTGTCAATTACCTTCTTTGCTTCCAAGGTGAGGAGCAAAGAAGGCAATCTGTGGATCTCTGTACATTTAAGTAAGTTGATCAGTTGTCTGGTACCATCTGGGGCTTACCTCCCTTCACCCCCGGAAGGATTTCCCACATTAGGAGCAGAGCACTTTTTGCGATTCGGTACTGCGTCGCTTTAACTGACAATTGCACGGTCATTTGATGTTGTACCCAAATGAAATTGACGTCCTTTTTTCCCACAAATAGAGCTTTCCTTTGGTGGTATTTGATCACCTCTGCATCATTTATGATCACCTCTATAAACAAAAAAAGAGCGACAATTTTGCAAAAAAAACAATATTTCTTAATTTTTGCTATAATACAAATCCAAAAAATATATAAAAAAACTAATTTATTCATCGGTTTTGGCCGATTTATATTCTTCCTCATATTTTTGGTAGAAAAAAATCGCAACTGGCGTTTATTTATTGGTTTGCACAAAAGTTGTCGCGTTTACAAACCATGAGAATTCATTTCTGGCGTTTTTACATTTTTTTTTAATGGCAGCGATCTGCGATTTTTACCGGGACTGTGGTATTGCAGATGCCGCCTATCAGAATGGGGAACTGCCGTGTTTACATCGGCAGTTCCCCATTCTTTCCCTCTGGCAGCTCATTGCGGCTCCCTGGTGGACATCGGGCCTGTCCGAGCCGTGGGCACAGTCTTCCAGAGAGTATGTCAAGGAGAGTATGGAGCATTTGTCTATAGTTAGACATTTCTGAGTCTGGAATGAGTGTTTTTTGTTTAATGGTTTACTTTTTTAGCTTAATTTTCTCTAGTGTCTCATTTAATTGTTGTATACATTGTTTCTTTGCATCATCACTGATTTTTAGTAGGATGGCATGTATGTAAGCCTTATGAGCATTCCATATGTAGCAATCCATGTTAGTAGAGTTGTTTGTATCAAAATATAATTTCTATGCTTCTGAGATTTATTGTACATACGTAGGCTATGCCACAAGGAAAGTATCAAGCCTCCAAAGGTGATTTGAGTTAGGAAGGTTCTGTTCCATGATACTGATCCCCACAGTGGTGTGATCAAAGCAGGATATATTACCTATTCTTGACTAATTTACTTTTATCCTGACCATTTATCAGTTAATATCAAGTGTATTCTGTAATATGAAAGGTGTGGCACAGAAAAGTAGGTGAGCTCTTTCTCAGAGCCAGGTTGGCAGCCCCAAACATCAAACAAAAGAACTTGTTGGACTTGTGGGCTTATGCACCTTTGATGTTTTGCTGTAAAGTCCATTTTTGGGTCTCAAAACGTATTGAAATCTCACCCAATGAATGGGAAGCCTTGTTTTATTTTGTGAATTTGTTTAACTAGTTTAGATTTATTTAAAATGTGGCATATATAGGTTTGTTAGTACATGGAATACACTGTTGATTGTACAAATTCAAATTCCATATTGGCTTTGTGTATATTCTATGCTATGTAGGTGTTTAGAGGAGAGGCCATTTTTAAAAGCCTCTACTTTCTTCTTGTCAGAGTTTGCTGTATTTACATGTGGATATTGTTTGTAGTTCAACTTTGGGGGTTTACATTTATTAAAATAATCGGCCTCCTGAACAAAAAGACTAACCATAAGTCATGTAGTAGTGTATATGGGGTAAACCTTGGGCTAAAAAAACAAAAAACAGACTGCTCCACTTTTAACCAATTCAGATCCAAGCCATTTCTGGCACTCCTCTCCTACATGTACAAATCATCATTTTTTTGCTAGAAAATTACTCAGAACCCCCAAACATTATATATGGTTTTTTAGCAAAGATTCTAGGAAATAAAATGGCGGTTGTTGCAACTTTTTATGTCATGCGGTATTTGCGCAGCGATTTTTCAAACGCCTTTTTTAAAAAAAAATAAAAAAGATTTGTGAATTAAAAAAAAACAAAACAGTAAAGTTAGCCCAATTTTTTTTCATAATGTGAAAGATGATGTTATGCCGAGTAAATAGATACCCAACATGTCACATTTTAAAATTGCGCAAACTTGTGGAATGGTGCCAAACTTTGGTTATTAAAAATCTCCATAGGCGCTGCTTTAAAATTTTTTACAGGTTAGGTGTTTTGAGTTACAGAGGAGGTCTTGGGCTAGAATTGTTGCTCTCACTCTAACGCACATGGCGATACCTCACATGTGTGGTTTGGACACCGTTTACATATGTGGGCATGATTTACGTATGCGTTCGCTTCTGTGCGCAGGCTCGCAGGGACGGGGCGCTTTAAAAAAATTTTTTTATTATTTATTTCTTATTTTACTTTTATTTTTTTTTATTTTTACACTTTCACTTTATTTTTATTTTTTTTTTGATCACTTTTATTCCTATTACAAGGAATGTAAACATCCCTTGTAATAGGAAAAGTGAGTGACAGGCCCTACATCTATCCTACAGGAGGAAAGGCTGAGATCAGAAAAAAAAAACAGACGATCTCAGCCTTTCCTTCCCCTTTAATGGTCATTGTTTACTTCGGAGACCCAGAAGTGACGCCACGACGTGCGCCCGGGCCTCCGAGAGCCATAGAGATGACCGAGGCTTCAAGATCCTGCGGCAGGCGATTCCTTCTCCCAGTCACCGATCGCTCAGGGGAGCCGGGAGAAGCACCGGAGGGCGGCGGGCTGACCTGACACTATGATCGTTCTTACGGTGATGGGAATCGCCTGAGGAAAAAAATGATACCACAATGATGCCGGCAGGTGCTGGCATCATTGAGATATCACCACTGAAATCCCAGGACGTCCATGGACGTCCTAAGGATCTGAAATGGTTCCTGAATACCAGAAAAAAAAGTCATAAAAAAGTGAAAAAAAAAGTTGTTCTGTCTGTTCACAGAAAATTAATTCCCACACAAATGTGCCTCAAGTGGTAAATCAAAAAGAACAATGTAAATCAAACATGTGAACATATATAATTCCGATAAACAAGTAAATTGTATCAGTAAGTGTCCATGAATAAATATGGTTAAAATAAAATGAGTGCCTAAAAAAGATTTACTCAAAATATAACAAAGGAAAAAAAGTGTCAATATTGTTTTTCAAACAAAATTAAACAAAGGTACACTGCTCCCAGTATGTAATAATAAACAAATTCATAAAGTGCACCAGTGCTCATACAAAATGAGCCACTTACTGGATCATCATGATCTCTACATTATAGGAGATCATGAATAGCATGAGATAGAAAGTCTCCTTCTTTCACCCGAATCTCGTTAACATGGTGGCACTAGTCAGGAATGGATTGTGGGTTCAACAATGGGTGTCCCAACCTGCACACATATATGTCAGACCTTGCTGCAAGCCTCAGGTAAGCTTCCCTTTAATCTCGGACCGTGGTATATGTGTATGAAAAGGGAAGACTCATTGTGCAATATATCCAAAAAACATTAATTTAAAAAAAGGCAGGGCCCTCTGATTCCTACTGTATTTAAGTGTATTGTATTTGTATTGTCTACCCTCAAGTTGTAAAGCGCTGCGTAAACTGTTGGCGCTATGTACATCCTGTATAATAATAATAATAAGGCACTTGCACTTACAAAAAACTGGTAAAAAACATATGGTAGAGAGAGGGATCCAACCGTGGGTTGCACCGGCAGGTACAGAACATAGTGATGCCACAGTTTCTATCTCCTTCTGACGTGCTTCCCCGTAAAAGGCATAATCTTTGTTCCAAGCCTCCCCTGCTGCAAAGCTGATTGGGTGGTGGTCTAAGGAGCCTGTCCTCACTTCATAAAGATTAATTTCAGATCATTGATGAAAAAGGAGAAACCCCACACCAATGACAACAGTAAAATTTTATTCAGCCATAAAAGCAACACAGCTGGAGACCACCCCTCACTAACCCTTATGGGCCTAGTCATAGAGATCCAAAAGAATGTTTGCTTTCATGGTGTTGTCTTCTTTGAGAAGTGCTGATCATTTGTAAGGGTTATGGAGTCATCCAGTTTTAATGGAGATTAGATTAATAGCCAGTGTTCTTGGGGAAAGATATGAGCAATGTTATAAAATTTGCCTTGTCTGGAGACTAGGCAGATGGCATCAAATCTTGAAAATGTCAAATAAAGTACTGGATGATTTTTCCTGGTTGCAATTATGGCTTTCTCTTTATTTTTATTCTGGCTAGGACATCTCTAGGAGAGTGTTAAGAAAAAAAAATACATTCTGTGTTATTTGTTAATTAGTAATCCATATTATGTAGTATCTGGAACAAGAATTTTAAGTTGTTAGAGGTAATACTTGAGTTCTGCATGGGGTATATTTTCAAAAATCCCTCCATTTTAAATGTTGTTGCCTCTGAAGTGTTCATCTATGTCTGCTATGTCAGATCTAGAGTTGAGCGAACCCAAACTGTAAAGTTTGGGTTCGTACCGGACTTTAGGGTGTCCCGAACCCAGACATTTGAGAAAAAATCCGGGTTCGGGTTTGGGGTTCGGGTATTTTTTTGCGCCTTTTGAATAGCTGCAGGGCAGCCAAACAACAAGCTTTTCACTTGTTTGCCCTTAGAAGCCATCACAGCCATGCCTACTAATGGCATGGCTGTGATTGGCCAGTGCATCATGTGACCCATCCTCTATATAAGCTGGAGTCACGTAGTGCTGCATGTCACATCATCTCATACTAGTGTAGGGAGAAGATGCTGCTGCTGCTGTGAGGGACAGATTAGCTTTAGAAAATCATATCATACTAGTGTAGGGAGAGGATGTTGCTGTGAGGGACAGATTAGCTGTAGAAATTTTTTTTTTGCTAGAGTACATTTTGTTTGCTAAGCAAAGTGCCTCATATAAAACCTAAGCAATTTTTCTGTTTGTTAGGTGGACGTTTGCAGCCATTTTTGCAAGTGCACACTTGCAACTGCTTGTGTGTCAGGGACACTACTTTAATCATGTTCTGTTAGTTTGTTTGGCAACATTTTGGCATATTTAAATAATGATTTTACATTGCAGTTAGACAAATTAAAAAAACATTTTTATTTTTTTTTGTGCAAAATATTACATTTGCAGCCAGCGGGCATTTCTTGCACACAATTAAAAAGTGAGTCTACATTGCTGGTTTAAAAAAAAAAATATTGTAAATGCTACATTTGCGGCTAGCGGTACATTTCTTGCACAAAAATAAAAAGTGCATCTACATTGCTGGTTTACAAAAAAAAAAATATTCTAAATACTACATTTGTGGCCAGCGGTGCATTTCTTGCACAAAAATAAAAAGTGTGTCTACATTGCTGGTTTAAAAAAATATATATTCTAAATACTACATTTGCGGCCAGTGGTGCATTTCTTACACAAAATAAAAAGTGCGTCTACATTGCTGGTTTAAAAAAAAAATACTCTAAATACTACATTTGTGGCCAGCGGTGCATTTCTTGCACAAAAATAAAAAGTGTGTCTACATTGCTGGTTTAAAAAAATAATAATAAATAGTGCTACATAGTACATTTGCACCCTGCTGTGCATTTCTTGCACAAAATTAAAAAGTGCGTCGACATTGCTGGTTAAAAAAAAAAAAAAAAAATAGTGCTACATAGTACATTTGCACCTTGCTGTGCATTTCTGGAACAAAATTAAAAAGTATGTCTACATTGCTGGTTTAAAATAAAAGAATAGTAAATAGTGCTACATAGTACATTTGCACCTTGCTGTGCATTTCTTGCACAAAATTAAAAGGTGCATCTACATTGCTGGTTTAAAAAGAAAAAAATAAATAGTGCTACATAGTACATTTGCACCTTACTGTGCATTTCTTGCACAAAATTAAAAAGTGTGTCTACATTGCGGGTTTAAAAAATAATATAAATTTGTGCTAAATAGTACATTTGCATCCAGAATGAGGAGAGCAGCAAATAAGGGACGTGGCCGTGGTGCTACTGGTGCTGCTGGTGCTGCTGGTGTTGGTGGTGGTGGTGGTGGTGAAGCTCCTGTTGCAAGGAGAGGACGTGGTCGATCTGTGCCAGCTACACGCACAAGTGAAACACCTCCCTCAGGTGCGAGTAGCCGACAGAACCTTCAAAGTTATATGGTAGGCCCGAATGCCGCTCAACGAATGGTGAGGCCAGAACAAGTACAGGCGATAGTAGATTGGGTGGCTGACAATGCCTCCAGTTGCTTCACATTGTCTCCCACCAGGTCCTTTGCTGAAAGCTCAGAGTTGGCACCTGAACCCCATTACCATCTGTCTTTCACCTGAGCCCCTTGTAAATCAGCCAAGCAGTCTGAGCCCCAAGTCATGCAGCAGTCTCTTATGCTTTTTGATGACTCTGCTGCTGTGATTTCCGTGGGCCATCCACATAGCCCTGCCCCAGAAGTGGAAGACATTGAGTGCACCGATGCCCAACCACTTCTGTTTCAGGATGAGGACATGGAAACACTACCCCAGCACGTCTCTGATGATGACGAAACACAGGTGCCAACTGCTGCGGCTTTCTACAGTGTGCAGACTGACAAGGAGGGCAGTGGTGAAGAGTGGGTGGAAGATGATGTGGAGGATGATGAAGTCCTAGACCCCACATGTAATGAAGGTCATGCGAGTGACGTGTGCAGTTTGGAGGAAGAGGTGGTGGTCGCACAGAGGCACCAGCACAGCAAAAGCGGAGCGAACGTACCCTAGACAGTATGCCTGCTACTACCCACCGCACCCAGGAACCTAGCACACCAAAGGCAGCTCAAAGGAGTTCCCTGGTGTGGCAGTTCTTCAGACAATGTGCTAACAACAAGACATGAGTGGTTTGCATGCTGTGCAATCTGAGCCTGAAGCGAGGCATAAATGTTCTATACCTGAGCACAACCTGCATGACCAGGCATCTACATGCAAAGCACAAGCTGCAGTGGAATAAGCACCTTGGCCTCTTCCTCCACCTCTACAGTGCCAGTGTCACCTGGGACCCAGCAAACAGATGATGTGACAGCAACGCCACCATGTCTGCCACTGTCCCCAACCATTTCCACACCATGGTCCCATGGAAGCTAACAGCTGTCCATCTCCCAGACACTGGAGAGAAAGAGGAAGTACCCCCCTATCCACTCCTGATCCCTGGCCCTGAATGCCAGCATTTCAAAATTCCTGGCCTTTGAAATGCTGTCATTCCGTTTGGTTGAAATGGATAGTTTTAAAAACCTGATGGCGGTTGCTGTCCCACAGTACGTGGTTCCCAGCCGCCACTACTTTTCCAGGCAAGTCATCCCTTCCCTGCACAAACAAGTCGGGGACAAGATCAGGTGTGCACTGCGCAACACCATCTGTGGCAAGGTCCACATAACCACTGATAGGTGGACCAGTAAGCATGGGCAGGGACACTATATCTCGCTAACTGCACACTGGGCAAATGTAGTGGTGGGTGGGCGTCAGGCGAATAGCAGTTTGGTCATGTCCTTCCACCACCGAGGATTGCAGGGCATTTCTCTTTGCCTCCTGTTGCCTCCTCCTCCTCTGCTTCCTCCTCCTCTACCACCTCCTCATCCGGTCAGCGTAACACCTTCACCACCAACTTCAGCACATCCATGGGGAAATGACAGCAGGCTGTTTTAAAACTGATATGTTTGGGGATAAACCCCACACTGCGCATGAGCTGTAGACGGGCATTGAACAACAGACCGATGAGTGGTTGTTGCCACTGAGCCTCAAGCCCGGCCTGGTGGTGTGCGATAATGGGCAAAATCTCGTAGCAGCTCTGGGCTTGACAGCCGGTTTGACACACATCCCTTTCCTGGCGAATGTGCTGAATTTGGTGGTGCAGAAATTTCCTAAAAACTACCCGGATATGTCAGAGCTGCTGCAGAAAGTGCGGGCCATCTGTGCGCACTTTCTGCGTTCTCACCCTGCTGTTGCTCGCCTGTCTGCACTGCAGCAGAACTTTGGCCTTCCTGCCCCCCGCTTCCTATGCATGTGCCCACAAGGTGTAACTCCACCTTGCACATGCTGGACAGACTGTGCGAGCAGCAGCAGGCAATAGTGGAGTTTCAGCTGCAGTACGCATGGGTCAGTTGCTCTGCGGAACAGCACCACTTCACCACCATGAGTGGGCCTCCATGCGAGACCTGTGTACCATATTGCGGTGTTTCGAGTACTCCACCAACATGGCCAGTGCCGATGACGCTGTTCTCAGCGTTACTATCCCACTTCTATATCTCCTTGAAAAAACATTTTGGACGATGATGGGAGAGGATGTGGCGCAGGAGCAAGAGGAGGAGGAAGAGGGGTCATTTCCATGGTTATCAGGCCAGTCATTCACAAGTGGCTCGGAGGGAGGGTTCCTGCACCAGCATAGGCCAGGTAAAAAGTTTTCAAGCCAGGGCACAGTTGTGGTGGATGAGGAGGATGAGGATGATGATGAGGGGGAACTGTGTTCACAGCAGGGTGGCACCCAGCGCAGCTCGCGGGCATCACTGGAGCGTGGCTGGGGGGATACAGAAGACACAGATGATACACCTCCCACAGAGGACATCTTGTCTTTGCCTCTGGGCAGCCTGGCACACATGAGCGACTACATGCTGCAGTGCCTGCACAACAACAGCCGAGTTGTCCACATTACAACTTGTGCTGATTACTGGGTGGCCACTCTGCTGGATCCCTGCTACATGGACAACGTGCCATCCTTAATTCCCTCACTGGAGCATGATTGGAAGATGCGCGACTACGAGTGCACGCTGGTAGAGGCGCTGATGAAGGTATTCTCAAATGACACCGGGGCTCAGTGGAAGCACAAGGCGAAGGCAGAGGAGGAGGAAGAGGTCGCCAATGCAGCTGTGGCACTATCAGCACCTCAGAAGGCAGAGTTAGCATGGCTGAAATGTGGAAAAGCTTTGTCAGCAGCGCGCCACAACAAACAGCACCACCAGCTGATAGGCAACGTCTTAGCAGTAGGCAGCATTTCAGCAACATGGTGGAACAGTATGTGTGCATACGCCTACACGTACTGACTGATGGGTCTGCCCCATTCAACTTCTGGGTCTCCAAATTGGGCACATGGCCTGAGCTTGCCCTTTATGCCTTGGAGTGCTGGCCTGCCCTGCAGCCAGTGTATTGTCTGAACGTGTGTTTAGCACGGCAGGGGGCGTTATCACAGACAAGCGCAGCTGCCTGTCCACAGCCAATGTGGACAAGCTAACGTTTATTAAAATGAACCAGGCATGTATCCCACAAGACTTTTCTGTACCTTGTGCAGAATAGACATTTATACCGGCTTCACACAGCTATTGGTATACTAAAGTGAACTTATTCTTTTTTTTTTTATTGCACATAAGCCTTTACTGGAATTTGTAACAGGAGAAACATGAAAAATAAACCATGGTACATTTTATATGGAAAAATTGAACCCGTGCTAGAACATATCTGGGTTTGTCTGCAGATAGTGATCTTTTTTTTTTAATATGTCTCAATATTTTGGGGGCTACCCCAATTAGAAAAAAAAACAGTGTTAGCTACATCCTCCTCCTCCACCGCTACTTCCACCTACACCTCCACGGTCACCGCCTCCTCAACCTCCTACTCCACATCCACCTCCTCCTCCATTTTTTTTTTTTTTTTATGTGATTTTAAGTTATTTTCCGATCCACATTTGTTTGCAGGTCACTTGTCCTACTCCTACCCCCATTTTGCTTCCTTTTTAAGCCCTTCAGCCCTTTTCAGGACTTTTTTAGAGCCATTTTAGTGCCCTAAAGTTCAGGTCACTGTTGACTTCAATGGGGTTCACTGATAGCAGTGGTGTCAGAGGACAAGTGCCAGTGCACAGAGGGAAAGGTACTGCAGATTCTGTAATGTTGCTGTGCAGGCTGGCTCAGATCAAAGCCACTGAATATTGCAGTCATTTTAATTGCCAGCTGAACACCCCTTCACTTAGTTAGATTTAGTCAGCATTTTACCTTATTTATTTATCCACAAAACCTGTTTAATTAACTTTTAACAAGAATTAAAAGAGTAGATTATATTCACTATTAGGCATTGGGGTTAATTTACTAAAACTGGAGAGAGCAAAATCTGGTGCAGCTATGCATAAAAACCAATTACCTTTCAGTTTTTTTTGTCAAAGCTTAATGGCTCGTACACACGGGACGACGATCGTGTTCAACACGTCGTACTCACGACCGTTGCATGCAGAATCGTTCGTCTGTGGCGGCACTTTCAACAGTTGAACGTACTTTCCATTAACCAAAAATACGTATCGACGTGGTCTAAAACGAGAGAGGTCAAAATCATTTAATTGGGGTTACGGATTATCACTTATATTAGATGAGAAAATTAAGAACAATTTTCAATTAATTTGTCCAAAACACCTATTTATTTATTCCATTTTACGACTGATTTAGATTGATTCACTTCCCCACAAGTCGACCGTTAATTTTACTGACGTTATAAGTCACCGAAACTAGACTCGGTCGGACGTGTCGTTGTAATGTCTTAGACGTCATGGAAAGGGAGACACGTGACCG
>BLSH010042297.1:458640-484647 GCA_018402905.1 Glandirana rugosa | reverse complement strand
TCTTCAACTTTGCTCCTAGGTCCCTGAAATCTTTTTTTAGGACACTCCACCTACCTCTAACTTTGTCATTGGTGCCAACATGCACCATGACAGCCGGGTCTTCCCCAGCCCCTCCCAGCAATCTGTCCACCCGATCCGTGATGTCCCGAACCCGAGCGCCCGGTAAACAGTTTACAGTTTGGTGCTTCAGGTCTTTATGACAGATTGGCCTCTCTGTGTTTCTAAGAATCGAGTCCCCCATCACCACAATCTGCCTTACCTTTCGCCTGACTTCATCCCCACCCTCGCTGGAGGAGTTACTCCCCTGGCAGCTAGGGGCGCCACTCTGCTCCAGCGATGCTGGTTCCTGGCTGGTTTCCTCAATATCACACAACGGGGTGTACCTATTGGGATGCTCCAGCCCAGGATCAGCCTCCTGACTCTTTCCCTTCTACCCTTCCTAACTGTCACCCATCTACTCTGTTCTGGTGCCTGCGCCTCTGTGTCTCCCCCTGCCTCTGTGCTGGCCCCTGCCGACACTTGCCAAGTACGATCCCAACTCTCCTTAAGTATGGAGAGTCGTCTCAGTGTTGACAGTTGCTTCCTTAGATTCAGGACCTGGGCTTCCAGGGAAACAACGCTCTTACATTTTGTACAGCAGTATTCGCCCTCGATCTCATGATCAAGGAACGCATACATGTGACAAGATGTACACCGAATCACTTCTCCACACCCGCCGGGCATCATACCTATTGATTTAGTGGGGACTGGGAATGATGCCCTAGCCAATTAACTAACCGCTGGCTGCCTGTTGCTAATACTCAGCGCTTAGTACTCACTCGACACTCTGGTACTCACACTGCAGTACTCGGGTACTCACCTGGTATCCTGGTACTTGCTATGCACCGGTACTCCCTATACCCAGTTATTCACCTAATATTTTGGTACTCACAATATTCCCACACTCAATTACTCCCGACACTCAGGTACTCTCAAATACTCAGGTACCCCCAACACTCAGGTACTCCCAGTACCCACAATACTCAGGTACTCTCAAACACCCAGGTACTCTCAAATACCCCCAAAATTCCCAATACTCAGGTGCTCTCAATTACTCAGGTACTCTCCAATACTCAGGTACTCTCCAATGCTCAGGTACCCTCAACTACTCAGGTGTTCTCAACTACTCGGGTGCTCTCCAATACTCGGGTGCTCTCCAATACTCAGGTGCTCTCCAATGCTCAGATACTCTCAATTGCTCAGGTACTCTCCAATACTCAGGTACTCTCCAATACTCAGGTGCTCACAATTACTCAGGTGCTCACAATTACTCAGGTACTCACGATTTCTCAGGTACTCTCAATTACTCTCCAATACTCAGGTACTCTCCAATACACAGGTACTCTCAATTACTCAGGTACTCTCCAATACTCAGGTACTCTCAATTACTCAGGTACTCTCAATTACTCAGGTACTCTCCAATACTCAGGTACTCTCAATTACTCAGGTACTCTCCAATACTCAGGTACTCTCCAATACTCAGGTACTCACAATTACTCAGATACTCTCCAATACTCAGGCACTCCCACACTCAGGTCTCACAGTCAGTCTTTTATTAGCAGTTGTGTCTCCCTGCTTAGCCTCTGTAATCTGACACTCTGCAGCTTGTCAATCTCTGCTTTTAGCCTCCCCCCTCCTGTCTCCGTCACACAGTGCGATCTGCACTCACCGCTGCTTCTCCTTGTCAGTCTTCCTCCGTCCGCCTCCTCCCCTCTGCCTGTCTTACTGTGAGCTTCCTCCCGCCGCCTTCTCCCTGCCGGGCTGAGCTCTGAGCCGCCCGCCTGCCTCCTCCTTCGGTCGTGACCCAGCCTCTATATAAGCTGGAGTCACGTAGTGCTGCATGTCACATCATCTCATACTAGTGTATGGAGAGGATTCTGCTGCTGCTGTGAGGGACAGATTAGCTTTAGAAAATCATATCATATTAGTGTAGGGAGAGGATGCTGCTGTGAGGGACAGATTAGCTGTAGAAAATATTTTTTTTGCTAGAGTACATTTTGTTTGCTAAGCAAAGTGCCTCATATAAAACCTAAGCAATTTTTCTGTTTGTTAGGTGGGCGTTTGCAGCCATATTTGCAAGTGCACACTTGCAACTGCTTGTGTGTCAGGGACACTACTTTAATTGTGTTCTGTTAGTTCAATTGGCAACATTTTGGCATATTTAAATAATGCTTTTACATTGCAGTTAGACAAATAAAAAAAACATTTTTATTTTTTTTGTGCAAAACATTACATTTGCGGCCAACGGGCATTTCTTGCACACAATTAAAAAGTGAGTCTACATTGCTGGTTTAAAAAAAAAATATTGTAAATACTACATTTGCGGCTAGCGGTACATTTCTTGCACAAAAATAAAAAGTGCGTCTACATTGCTGGTTTACAAAAAAAAAATATTCTAAATACTACATTTGCGGCCAGCGGTGCATTTCTTGCACAAAAATAAAAAGTGCGTCTACATTGCTGGTTTAAAAAATATATATTCTAAATACTACATTTGCGGCCAGCGGTGCATTTCTTGCACAAAATAAAAAGTGCGTCTACATTGCTGGTTTAAAAAAAAATATTCTAAATACTACATTTGCGGCCAGTGGTGCATTTCTTGCACAAAAATAAAAAGTGTGTCTACATTGCTGGTTTAAAAAAAAATAATAAATAGTGCTACATAGTACATTTGCACCTTGCTGTGCATTTCTTGCATAAAATTAAAAAGTGCGTCGACACTGCTGGTTTAAAAAAAAAAATAGTGCTACATAGTACATTTGCACCTTGCTGTGCATTTCTTGCAAAAAATTAAAAAGTGCGCCGACATTGCTGGTTTAAAAAAAAAAAAAAAAGTTCTACATAGTACATTTGCTATGTGCTAACAAAATCTGCGCTTGTGGATAATGAGTGATAATAATACACCCGATGATCCCTGAAGAGAGATCAATCCAGGGACCAATGTGTGTATAAGAGGCTGCTGCTACATAAGTGAGTACTCATAAATAACGTGAAAACATAAAACGCAGCGCCACCTAATAATGATAGTGCCAAAATAACATATTATATAAATGTGATTTCACATTCCAATTGGTTATGTGATACATCAATAATCAAAAAACAATCAAAAACAGAAACGTCCATATATAAAGTGCTCCGTGCTCAATCAAGTGCCAATAGTAAAACGTGGTGCTCGGTGACAATCCCCCGTTGTGACCCCACTCACCAGAACAAATGGATCCCCAGCTTTTCAGTCTGGGGATCAAACAAGCCAAGTCCTGGTGCTGGTCAGATGGATATGAGGGTGATGGTGACGAGACCCTTGCTTTGGTCAGGACTCGATCCCAGAGCTTTAGAATCCTCATGCAGTTGGATAAAAGAAAAAAAGGATGGCTTCCATAGTGAAATACCGTTAAAAAGATTTATTGGGCGCAGATACAAATATCGCACTTACAAGAAGTTTGGTTAAAACTCGCATAGGTGTGCTCATGTGGGTGTACAGCGTGGCGTGGTCTCCAACTTGCGGCGTGCGTTCCACCACCGACAGGATGTGACGTCAATGAATACGGGGAGCCGGAAATACCCGTAAGACCCTGGAGTTGGTGCAGCGCACCTTCTGGTGGCCCGACCTTAATATCTTAATGTCCACTGCAAATTTCTGGGAAAGAATACGCTGATATATCATATAAGCTGCACACCAAAACCTCAAAATCAATGTATATAAAGATGTTTTCTAATTTGTAAAGCCTGGTTGCTGGTTTAAAAAAAAATAATAAATAGTGCTACATAGTACATTTGCACCTTGCTGTGCATTTCTTGCACAAAATTTAAAAGTGCGTTCGACATTGCTGGTTTAAAAAAAAAAAATAGTGCTACATAGTACATTTGCACCTTGCTGTACATTTCTTGCGCAAAATTGAAAAGTGCGTCGACATTGCTGGTTTAAAACAAAAAAATTAAAATAGTGCTACATAGTACATTTGCACCTTGCTGTGCATTTCTGGAACAAATTAAAAAGTGCTTCTACATTGCTGGTTTAAAAGAAAGAATAATAAATAGTACTACATAGTACATTTGCACCTTGCTGTGCATTTCTTGCATAAAATTAAAAAGTGCGTCGACACTGCTGGTTTAAAAAAAAAATAGTGCTACATAGTACATTTGCACCTTGCTGTGCATTTCTTGCAAAAAATTAAAAAGTGCGCCGACATTGCTGGTTTAAAAAAAAAAAAATAGTTCTACATAGTACATTTGCACCTTGCTGTGCATTTCTTGCACAAAATTAAAAAGTGCATCTACATTGCTGGTTTAAAAAAAAAGAATAATAAATAGTACTACATAGTACATTTGCACCTTGCTGTGCATTTCTTGCACAAAATTAAAACGTGCGCCGACATTGCTGGTTTAAAAAAAAAAATATTCTAAATACTACATTTGCGGCCAGCAGTGGATTTCTTGCACAAAAATAAAAAGTGCGTCTACATTGCTGGTTTAAAAAAAAAAAAAATAGTGCTACATAGTACATTTGCACCTTGCTGTGCATTTCTTGCACAAAATTAAAAAGTGCATTGACATTGCTGGTTTAAAAAAAAGAAAAAATAGTGCTTCATAGTACATTTGTACCTTGCTATGCATTTCTTGCACAAAATTAAAAAGTGTGTCTACATTGCGGGTTTAAAAAATAATATAAATTTGTGCTAAATAGTACATTTGCATCCAGAATGAGGAGAGCATCAAATAAGGGACGTGGCTGTGGTGCTGCTGGTGCTGCTGGTGGTGTTGGTGAAGCTCCTGTTGCAAGGAGAGGACGTGGTCAATCTGTGCCAGCTACACGCACAAGTGAAACACCTTCCTCAGGTGCGAGTAGCCGACAGAACCTTCAACGTTATATGGTAGGCCCGAATGCCACTCAACGAATGGTGAGTCCAGAACGAGTACAGGTGATAGTAGATTGGGTGGCTGACAATGCCTCCAGTTCCTTCACATTGTCTCCCACCAGGTCCTTTGCTGAAAGCTCAGAGTTGGCACCTGAACCCCATGGCCATCTATCTTTCACCTCAGCCCCTTGTAAATCAGCCAAGCAGTCTGAGCCCCAAGTCATGCAGCAGTCTGTTATGCTTTATGATGAATCTGCTGCTGCGCTTTACGTGGGCCATCTACATAGCCCTGCCCCAGAAGTGGAAGACATTGAGTGCGCCGATGCCCAACCACTTCTGATTCAGGATGAGGACATGGAAACACCACCGCAGCACGTCTCTGATGATGACGAAATACAGGTGCCAAATGCTGCGGCTTTCTACAGTGTGCAGACTGACAAGGAGGGCAGTGGTGAAGAGTGGGTGGAAGATGATGTGGAGGATGATGAGGTCCTAGATCCCACATGGAATGAAGGTCATGCGAGTGACGTGTGCAGTTTGGAGGAAGAGGTGGTGGTCGCACAGAGGCACCAGCACAGCAAAAGCGGATCGATCGTACCCTAGACAGTATGCCTGCTACTACCCACCGCACCCAGGAACCTAGCACACCAAAGGGAGCTCAAAGGAGTTCCCTGGCGTGGCAGTTCTTCAGACAATGTGCAAAACGACAAGACATGAGTGGTTTGCACGCTGTGCAATCAGAGCCTGAAGCGAGGCATAAATGTTCTAAACCTGAGCACAACCTGCATGACCAGGCATCTACATGCAAAGCACGAGCTGCAGTGGAATAAGCACCTCAAAATCCAAGAAAGGTCTCGGGCTCCTCCTGGTTTCTCTTCTGCTGTTGCCTTGGCCTCTTCCTCCACCTCTACAGTGCCAGTGTCACCTGCAACACAGCAAACAGATGATGTGACAGCAACGCCACCATGTCTGCCACTGTCCCCAACCATTTCCACACCATGGTCCCATGGAAGCTTACAGCTGTCCATCTCCCAAACACTGGAGAGAAAGAGGAAGTACCCCCCTACCCACTCGTGATCCCTGGCCCTGAATGCCAGCATTTCAAAATTCCTGGCCTTTGAAATGCTGTCATTCCGTCTGGTTGACACGGACAGTTTTAAAAACCTGATGGCGGTTGCTGTCCCACAGTAAGTGGTTCCCAGCCGCCACTACTTTTCCAGGCAAGTCATCCCTTCCCTGCACAAACAAGTCGGGGACAAGATCAAGTGTGCACTGCGCAACGCCATCTGTGGCAAGGTCCACATAACCACTGATACATGGACCAGTAAGCATAAGCAGGGACGCTATATCTCGCTAACTGCACACTGGGCAAATGTAGTGGTGGGTGGGCCTGAGGCGAATAGCATTTTGGCGCATGTCCTTCCGCCACCGAGGATTGCAGGGCATTTCTCTTTGCCTCCTGTTGCCTCCTCCTCCTCTGCTTCCTCCTCCTCTACCACCTCCTCATCCGGTCAGCGTAACACCTTCACCACCAGCTTCAGCACATCCATGGGGAAACAACAGCAGGCTGTTTTAAAACTGATATGTTGGGGATAATCCCCACACTGCGCAGGTTCTGTGGATGGGCTTTGAACAACAGACCGATGAGTTGTTGTTGCCACTGAGCCTCAAGCCCAGCCTGGTGGTGTGCGATAATGGGTGAAATCTCGTAGCAGCTCTGGGCTTGACAGCCGGTTTGACACACATCCCTTTCCTGGCGAATGTGCTGAATTTGGTGGTGCAGAAATTTCCTAAAAACTACCCGGATATGTCAGAGCTGCTGCAGAAAGTGCAGGCCATCTGGGCGCGCTTTCAGCGTTCTCACCCTGCTGCTGCTTGCCTGTCTGCACTGCAGCAGAACTTCGGCCTTCCTGCTCACTGCTTCCTATGCGACGTGCTCACAAGGTGTAACTACATCTTGCACATGCTGGACAGACTGTGCGAGCAGAAGCAGGCAATAGTGGAGTTTCAGCTGCAGCACGCACAGGTCAGTCACTCGAACAGCACCACTTCACCACCAACGAGTGGGCCTCCATGCGAGACATGTGTACCATATTGCGGTGTTTCAAGTACTCCACCAACATGGCCAGTGCCGATGACGCTGTTCTCAGCGTTACTATCCCACTTCTGTCTCCTTGAAAAAACACTTTGGGCGATGATGGAAGAGGATGTGGCGCAGGAGGAAGAGGGGTAATTTCCATGGTTATCAGGCCAGTCATTCACAAGTGGCTCGGAGGGTGGGTTCCTGCACCAGCATAGGCCAGGTACAAAATTTTCAAGCCAGGGCACAGTTGTGGTGGATGAGGAGGATGAGGATGATGAGGAGGAGGAGGAAGAACCGAGTTCACAGCAGGGTGGCACCCAGCGCAGCTCGTGGGCATCACTGGAGCGTGGCTGGGGGGATACAGAGGACACAGATGATACACCTCCCACAGAGGACATCTTGTCTTTGCCTCTGGGCAGCCTGGCACACATGAGTGACTATATGCTGCAGTGCCTGCGCAACAACAGCCGAGTTGTCCACATTGTAACTTGTGCTGATTACTGGGTGGCCACCCTGCTGGATCCCCGTTACATGGACCACGTGCCGTCCTTAATTCTCTCAATGGAGCATGATTGGAAGATGCGCGACTACAAGCGCACGCTGGTAGACGCACTGCTGAAGGCATTCTCAAATGACACCGGGGCTCAGTGGAAGCACAAGGGGAAGGCAGAGGAGGAGGAAGAGGTCGCCAATGCAGCTGTGGCACTGCCAGCACCTCAGAAGGCAGGGTTAGCATGGCTGAAATGTGGAAAAGCTTTGTCAGCAGCACGCCACAACAAACAGAACCACCAGCTGATAGGCAATGTCTTAGCAGGAGGCAGCATTTCAGCAACATGGTGGAACAGTATGTGTGCACACGCCTACACGTACTGACTGATGGGTCTGCCCCATTCAACTTCTGGGTCTCCAAATTGGGCACATGGCCTGAGCTTGCCCTTTATGCCTTGGAGTGCTGGCCTGCCCTGCAGCCAGTGTATTGTCTGAACGTGTGTTTAGCACGGCAGGGGGCGTTATCACAGACAAGCGCAGCCGCCTGTCCACAGCCAATGTGGACAAGCTAATATTTATTAACCACTTCCTTACTGGGCACTTAAACCCCCCTCCTGCCCAGACCATTTTTGGCTTTCAGCGATGTCGCATTTTGAATGAGAATTGCGCGTTCGTGCAACGTTGTACCCAAACAAAATTTATATAATTTTTTTCCCACAAATAGAGTTTTTTTTGGTGGTATTTGATCCCCTCTGCGTCAATTCTGATCGCCGTTATAAACAAACAAAGAGAGATGATTTTGAAAAAAACCCAATATTTTTCCTTTTAGCTATAATAAATATCCAAAAAAAAAAAAATAAAAATGATTCAACAGTTTTGGTCGATATATATTCTTCTACATATTTTTGGTAAAAAAATCGCAATCTGCGTTTATTGATTGGTTTGCGCAAAAGTTATCGCGTCTACAAACTATGGGAATTGATTTATGGCGTTTTCATTTATTTTATTTTTTTTACTAGTAATGGCGGCGATCTGCGATTTTTATCGGGGACTACGATATTGGGGCGGTTATGTCGAACTTTTTTGACACTTTTTTGGGACCAATGACATTTATACAGCGATCAGAAATTTAAATGTCCACTGATTACTGTATAAATGCCACTGGCAGTGAAGGGGTTAACCAGCAGGGGGCAGTGAAGGGGTTAAATATGTTCCCTGGGTGTGTTCTAACTGTGGGGGGCAGGGCTGGTTGGGACATAACAGATCTAACTAATCCCAGTGACAGGGATCAGTAGATCTGGTATGTCCCCTGTCACATAACCGAGAACCGCCGTGTTTACAACGGCGGTTCCCCGTTCTGCAGGTCTGACAGGGGATCGCGGGTCTCGGGCGGACATCGAGTCCGCCCGACCCGCGGGCACGGCCACGCAGCGTGCGGCGTGCGCGCGCCGCCTGTGAGTGCGCGCCAGGAGCGCGCACATAGCCAGGAAGTCCATGGACGTCCACCCGGCATTTCAGATCCGCGCTGGAGCCGTACTTTGGCTATAGCGTGGATCTGGACGGGTTAAAATGAACCAGGCATGGATCCCACAAGACTTTTCTGTACCTTGTGAAAAATAGACATTTATACATTCACACAGCTATTGGTATACTTAAGTGAACTTATTCTTTTTTTTTATTGAACATAAGCCTTTATTGGAATTTGTAACAGGAGAAACATGAAAAATAAACCATGGTACATTTTATATGGAAAAAGTGAACCCGTGCTAGAACATATCTGGGTTTGTCTTCAGATAGTGATCTTTTTTTTTTTTAATATGTCTCAATATTTTGAGGGCTTCCCCAATTAGAAAAAAAATAAACAAACAAACAAAAAACAGTGTTAGCTACCTCCTCCTCCTCCACCGCTACTTCCACCTAAACCTCCACGGTCACCGCCTCCTCAACCTCCTACTCCACATCCACCTCCTCCTCCATTTTTATTTTTTTTATGTTATTTTAAGTTATTTTCCTATCCACATTTGTTTGCAGGGCACTTGTCCTACTCTTACCCCCATTTTGCTTCCTTTTTAAGCCCTCCAGCCCTTTCCAGGACTTTTTTAGAGCCATTTTAGTGCCCAAAAGTTCGGGTCACCATTGACTTCAATGGGGTTCTTTGGGGTCAAGTTCAGGCCAAGTTCGGGGCCGAACTTGAACTTTTTCGCGAAGTTCGGCCGAACCCGCCTATCCATGTGTCCGCTCATATCTAGACATATCTTAACCATTGCATTTCTGTTTCCTAGTCATTGTGGGAGTCTACAAGATCACTGTGTGCTGTAGTAAATTATCTCATCTTACTATTCCAGGAGGTTAATTCTGTCATCAAAGCCTTAAAGGTATCTATTTTTGCATCAATTTCTGCATATTATGTAGGAGAGTGTGATCCTTTTCAATGGGTGTATGTTTCTCTAAGTTTTTTTGCTCTTCTGTAGTGTTTATAATCTCCCTGTTACTGCTTTGTTTTTTAACCCCTTTTGTGTGTTTTATTTTGGCTGGGCTGCATATCATGAGGGTGCCTGATGGGCCAAACTCACCAGAGTATGAGTGGTGCTCAATGGTAGGCAAAATATGTGGTGAGCTGTCTAATCTGGAGCTGTGTGGAGAGAACTCTGTGAGAGAGGAGGCATGTAGTAAATAATAGGTGTCACCTTGTATTCTCTGGGCGGAAGCTGCAGTGATTAAATCAATGACCTTTTGCTGTGGTTGTGTTTTTCTCTCTGATAGCAGTGGTGTCAGAGGACAAGTGCCAGTGCACAGAGGGAAAGGTACTTCAGATTCTGTAATGTTGCTGTGCAGGCAGGCTCAGATCAAAGCCACTGAATATTGCAGTCATTTTAATTGCCAGCTGAACACCCCTTCACTTAGTTAGATTTAGTCAGCATTTTACCTTATTTATTTATCCACAAAACCTGTTTAATTAACTTTTAACAAAAATGAAAAGAGTAAATTATATTCACTAGTAGGCATTGGGGTTAATTTACTAAAACTGGAGAGTGCAAAATCTGGTGCAGCTATGCATAGAAACCAATTACCTTTCAGGTTTTTTTGTCAAAGCTTAATTCAACACGCTGAAGTTAGAAACTAATTAGCTACCATGCACAGCTGCACCAGATTTTGCACTCTCCAGCTTTAGAAAATCAACCCCAATGTCTACTAATCAGATATCATCTAAAAAGTGTATCCAGTAGTCAGTGGATTTGAAATTAAAACTAGAGTTGAGCGAACCCGAACTGCAAATTTCTGGTCCGTACCGAACTTTCGGGTGTCCGTGTACCGAACCCGAACATTTGAGAAAAACGTTCGGGTTCGGGTTCTGGGTTCCGGTATTTTATCACGCATGTTGAATAGCTGCAGGGCAGCCAATCAACAAAGCGTTTCACTGGTTTTCCCTAGAAGCTATCACAGCCATGCCTACTAATGGATATCAGGATAGTGTAGGGAGAAGATGCTGCCGGCGCTGTGAGGGACAGATTGTGAGGGACAGATTGCGGATCTAATAACTAGGTAGAGATTACTACTACTGCTGTGAGGGACAGATTGCAGTGATAATAACTAGGTAGAGATTACTACTACTGCTTTGAGGGACAGATTGTAGATCTATAACACATCATCCTGCATTACAGAACGATCTGATTACAGAACGATCTCTCATCCTGCAGTACAGAATGATCTAATTACAGAACGATCTCTCATCCTGCATTACAGAACGATCTGATTACAGAACGATCTGATACTGGACTAGGTAGAGATTACTACTGCTTTGAGGGACAGATTGCATATCTAATAACATCTCCCATTTTTCTTCCTTTTGCAGCCCTCTAGCACTTTCCAGTACTTTTTTATAGTCATTTTTGTGCCGAAAAGTTTGGGTCCCCATTGACTTCAATGGGGTTCGGGGTCCGGGGTACAGTTCAGATAACGTTCGGTACCGAACCCGAACGTTTCCGTGAAGTTCGGCCAAACCCGCTGAACCTGAACATCCAGGTGTTCGCTCAACTCTAATTAAAACGGATCTATAAACATGAAAAATCAGGTATGTGTAAAAATGCATGCATTTTATGTAAATGTAAGTTGCATAATTTTCATTTTTTTCAAATAAATTAAAAAAAAAAGACTAGCTTAATGGATTGCTTTAGCTTAGTTTTATAGGTACGTTGCATATGAAAAACTGAGAGTAATTTAAGTACACATATAATCTAATAAAATTGAAATAGAAAAAACAATAATTAATGTGGAAGACTTAATATTGCTATTAGACTGATGTCTTGAAGAAATAATTATATATAAGAAAAAAAAGATGAAAAAACTGAAATTGATTACAAGTCGGGAGTTTGATTTATACTCACACAATTTACAGCAATTATTTATGATGGCGTTGATTGTAGATTTATGCTGGGAAATTATAATTAAGGTTTAGCACCACTATAATGAGCTAAGCTAATTACAGTAATGGCTTTAGCAAACAATTGATCATCAGGTGGAAGTAACGATAGCTTGAAATTGCTAAAGATGTTTTTAGACTCTAAAAACAAGTATCAGAATTACAGCAACTTCCGATGAGACAATATTTAAAAAAAGTGAAAGTGCCTAATTTGTCTATTTGCATGAAGAACATACCGTATATTTACCCCCAAAGCATGCTGGCTGTCCTTTAACCACTTGGCAGCCAGCCGACGTTGTTTGATGGTGGCAGGTCAGCTCTCCTGGGCAAATCGCCGTAGCTATATGGCGAGCGTAGGAGCGAGTGGTATGGGCACGCTCTCTGGCTAGTGGGGGAGCCAATCAGTGGGTGGGGCAGATTCAATGTCTGATGGCCTCCCACAATCGCTCCTGAGACAGCCAGAACAGGGATCTGCGAGTGTAAACAAAGCAGATCCCCTTTCTGACAGGGGAGTTGAGAGAGATTGTCTGTTCCCAATGACAGGGAACAACAATCTCTCTCCTCCCCCAGTCAGCCCAGCCCTCATACAGTTGGAAACACTTCCCAGGGAACACAGTTAACCCCTTGATTGCCCCCCTAGTGTTAATCCCTTCCCTGCCAGTGACATTTGCACAGTAATCAGTGGCTATTTAAAGCTCTGGTTGCTGTATAAATGTCATTGGTCCCAAACAAGTGTCAAAAGTGTCCAATATGTCTGCTGCAATGTTGCAGCCCAGGTAAGAATCGCAGATCGCCGCCATTACTGGTAAAAAAAATAAATAAAAATGCCATAAATCTATTCACATAGTTTGTAGACACTATAACTTTTGCGCAAACCAATCAATATACGCTTATTGGGTTTTTTTTTACAAAACATATGTAGAAGAATACATGTCGGCCTAAATTCGTTTTTTTACATTTTTTTTGGATATGTATTAAAGCAAAAAGTAAAAAAAAATTTTTTTTTTTTCAAGATTGTCGCTCTTTCTTTGTTTATAGCGCAAAAAATAAAAACTGCAGAGGTGATAAAATACCACCAAAAAGCTCTATTTGTGGGAAAAAAGACATCAATTTTGTTTGGGTACAACATCGCATGACCACGCAGTTGTCAGTTAAAGGGACGCAGTGTCGTATCGCAAATTATGCTCTGGTCAAGAAGTGGGTAAATCCTTCCAGGGCTGAACGGTTAAAGTATATCTATTTTTTTTTTTTAGTTTAGGATTGAGTAGGGAACAGTTAAAACCTCTGTCTTGTTTTTGCTGTCTGTGTCCTATTGAGGAGATTGCTCTCCTTTTCTTTCTCCCCGAGGCACAACAGCATGAGAAAAAAAAAACTCTCAAGAAGTGAGGGTCTTGCAAAGTTGACAATTTTATTCCCACAGTGTAGAATGTATATGGCACTTGAGAATTATACAGTTTATATAATATGCATAGAGCAATATTGCTTTTCTTCCAATACCATGTGAACTGGTCCTTTCCCCTCTTCAAATTAAGGTGTCCTTTTATAAAACTGTGATCAGCGGTGATCCTTGGGATCACAGCTCATTTTCGGTTTATAAAGCAGAGATAATCGGGAGAGAACGCGTTCTCCTCCGATTATCTCTGCACACGGAGAAGCTGTCATTCACTGACACAGAAACGGCCAGTTTATGAAGCTGCGATGTCCGCACTTCACTGGCGATCTCGGTCAGATATCACCCTCCCCGATTCACCAGCTCAGAGGTGTTGAACTGGGGGAGTGAAGAGAGAATCCCGGGGAAGGAAGAAGATTATAGACTTCCTCCTACCTCGTTCAGACCCTCCAATACATTAGCCATGCCCCCCTGCCCTGTATATGTGTATGTATGCATATACATGTAAATTATGTATGTGTATATATACGTGTATATATAATGTATGTGTGTATATGTGTATATATAATGTGTGTGTGTGTGTTTATATATACATATATAGTGTAGGGGGACTAATTATTTTATTAACTTTTTGGGCGGGCTCCTCCAAGAATGTCCGTTACTGAGCAGTGATAATTTATCACTGCTTAATAAACGGACATCTCTGAGTTTCTGTGAATTTCTGCTGCCGTAATCTCGTTAGGTCTCATGAGATTAGGGCGTTCTCCAGTGTTTGAAGCATTTGTAGATCACTACACTTCACAAACTGTGAAGTGATCTACACCGCTTAATAAACAGGCACACAAAGGAGAATGATCTCCTCTGTGAATGCCGGAGAACTGAGCAGTGGATTTTTTACACTGCTTTATAAACGGACACCTCAATCCCAGTGAGCTGCAAGTGGTGGGCTTTTCCTGCATTTCTTGAGACGATGCATAAGACTAACAATGTTTTTTGTATTTTGCCATTTTTAATGAGTGAGCTTGAAACAAGGAACTTTTTATATGGATTCATACCGGGGTCAGAATGGTTTTACATTTTTTTTTAACAGAGAATATGAACTAACTAATGTACTGTACATATTGATAGAATTAATAGTTTAAAAAGTATAAATAAAGCAGAATTCCAAGGTGATGGGCTATTTTTATGTGGGTTTGATGCAATACTTAAGAACTAATACTAAAAGAGTTTATGCTGTCACAACATTAAAGCTTACTGTGGCCCATTTCCAAGTAACCTTAGGTAGTATAAAACCCAAAACATTGAAAGCCAAAGAAAATGTTTTGGATATTCTTTATATTTCATTTTTTTGTATATGGGATTCTAAAGTCTTAAATTTACACACAGCGGTGGCAATTATATACAAAAACGTACTTAGAATAAGTGTCTGGTTTCAAAGGAGACTAAAAGAAAGCATTTGATACCGTTATTGCCATATCTGGCAATACTCTGAATAATTGATTATTTCTTTTTGAATATACAGGGTGGGCCATTTATATGGATACACCTTAATAAAATGGGAATGGTTGGTGATATTAACTTCCTGTTTGTGGCACATTAGTATATGTGAGGGGGGAAACTTTTCAAGATGGGTGGTGACCATGGCGGCCATTTTGAAGTCGGCCATTTTCAATCCAACTTTTGTTTTTTCAATAGAAGGAGGGTCATGTGACACACCAAACTTATTGGGAATTTCACAAGAAAAACAATGGTATGCTTGGTTTTAACGTAACTTTATTCTTTCATGAGTTATTTACAAGTTTCTCTTTGTTTACAGCCATTGACATGTCGCCGAGGTTAACACGTGCGGAGCAGATAGAAATTGTGTTGATGTCTGGTGAATGCAGTAACCGGGTAATTGCAGCAGATTTCAATGCAAGACAGCCAACGAGACCACCCATCTCCCATGCTACAGTTAGCAAACTGCTTGCTAAGTTTTGTGAAACTGGTTCAGTGTTGGATTTGCCAAAATGTGGATGCATGAAATCTGTCACTAATGAAGAAACATCAGTGGCTGTCCTAGCTTCATTCAGCAAGAGCCCACAGCGTAGCACTCGCCGCATGTCACTGGAGAGTGCCATTAGTCGAACATCCCTTTGGCAGATATTAGCTACTCACAAATGGCACCCTAACAAACTCCAGCTACTGCAGCATCTCAACGAGGATGACCCAGATCGGCGCACTGAATTTGCAGAATGGGCAAAACAAAAATTGGAACAGGACCCTCAGTTTACGCAGAAGATTTTGTTCAGTGATGAGGCAAAATTTTATGTGAATGGTGAAGTTAACAAACAAAACCACCGCTATTGGTCTGACACTAACCCACATTGGATAGATCCCTCCAAGACTGTTGGAACCAAAAAATTGATGGTATGGTGTGGTATATGGGTACAAAGATAGTGGGGCCATTCTTCATCAATGGAAACCTTAAGGCCACTGGATATGCGAAATTGCTACATGATGATGTGTTTCCCTCTTTATGCACTGAAGCTGGCACGTTTCCTGAGTTTTTCCAGCAAGATGGTGCACCACCACATTATGGGTGTCAGGTCTGAGCATTCCTAGATGAACAGTTTCCTGGAAAGTGGATTGGTCGTTGTGGGCCAGTTGAATGGCCCCCAAGGTCTCCTGATCTGACCCCCTTAGACTTTTATCTTTGGGGTCATCTGAAGGCAATTGTCTATGCTGTGAAGATACGAGATGTGCAGCACCTGAAACTACGGATACTGGAAGCCTGTGCTAGCATTTCTCCTGCAGTGTTGCGATCAGTGTGTGAAGAGTGGGAGAAGGGGGTTGCATTGACAATCCAACACAATGGGCAGCACATTGAACACATTTTATAAGTGTTCAGAAATTTGTAAATAACTCATGAAAGAATAAAGTTACGTTAAAACCAAGCACACCATTGTTTTTCTTGTGAAATTCCCAATAAGTTTGATGTGTCACATGACCCTCTTCCTATTGAAAAAACAAAAGTTGGATTCAAAATGGCCGACTTCAAAATGGCTGCCATGGTCACCACCCATCTAGAAAAGTTTCCCCCCCCTCACATATACTAATGTGACACAAACAGGAAGTTAATATCACCAACCATTCCCATTTTATTAAGGTGTATCCATATAAATGGCCCACCCTGTAGCTATTGCATCAGTTATCATTCTTTGTTACCCCTCCTTTAAATGTGTATTTTGTTTATATAGTACATATGTTCTTTGTTTTTTTTAATTTTCTTAGTATTTAGTAGTTTATATTACAGTCCTGAGATATCTGACTCACACATAAAATAATAATAAAAAATAATAGCAGAACACCTACACTATTCCAACTAGCTTTTAAAATCCAGTTTATTTGTCCAGACTTTGAGTTTTTTAAAGATTTATGCACAGCGTACAAAGAAAACTAAGCAATAGCAAAGATAATATATATTATGTTGTTTACAGTTTACATTTTATAAAGCATAATTCATTCTAATGTATACAGTGAAGAAAGTTGCTTCTAGCCCATTAAGGAAATATAATACACTCTTAAATTCACACTACATACTTAACAGTGACACCACTGGTCATGTCAAGTAATTGTGTGTGTGTGTTTTTTAGGCTGAAGCCTTAAAATTAGGCTGTTTAATAGCCAAAATTATATTATAATATATACTCATTGAGGTATAAATAATTCTTCCCTGTCACATTGTTTAACTTATTGAAGAAAAGTCAAGCACCCTACATGACATTCTCAAGATAAGACAGCAGAAATGCAGGGATTAATATTTATTAACTTTTAAACTGTCTAGCATGGCAGCATTGCTCTGTCACATTTATTTGCATGATTGAAATGGCAAACCTGAGACTCGGCAGCTTACATTTAAATTGCAGTGTGAGGGTGGACTATTTTATGGCCCATATTAGCTCTTCGGTAAAACTTTAAAAATATGTTCCTGCATACCAGTTATGGCACTAAGTAGACTATTAGTTCAGTATAGCAATTAAAAGAGGTGATCTTTAATATAAGGAGAAATCACTTTACATAGCTTTCTGGTTATAAAAAGACTAATGTCTACCAAGTTCAATATTACGTTATGATAAAATACCTGAAATATATTATATTTTAAATATACTATATATAAATATATTGCCTAAAAAGGTAATGAAAAAAAACCTCCTTCACTGTAGCTTATTGAAAAAGGCAGTATATATTTGACATTTTAATAAATGGCAGAAGCAATCCTATCCATGTCTTTATAGCTTGGGCTGTCAGGACTGGAAGCCAAGTTCTACCCCTTTAAAACTTATAATCACTTTAAATATGACCGATTAAAAAAAAAATTGCTGAAAGGTTGCCTGTTTGTCTTTAATCACTCCCACTGTAGCCTAGGCAGCAAGATGTCACTCCTATCACTATCAATCAAGATTCAGCAGCATTTGGGCCAGTGACAGGGACTCATGTTGCTGCATCTGGCTACAGAGGGAGTAGTTCCATAGAAACAGACAGGTAGCCTCCATAGCGGTCCTGCTACTGCTGATTTGTCACAGAATTACCTCTGTCTTAGAATCAGCTGTCTGACATCAGTCTAAAAGTCCATGTTATTTAATTAGTGTACTGATAGTTTTTATCAGGTATCTACTCTGACCAAGCTGGTGATGGATGGTAAGGTATGCCACCTTGTTTATAACCAACCAATGAGAGTCTGGTGTGGATTGTGCAACATTTTTAGGTCTGGCTGACATATTTGTTTCTGAATCTCCATATTCATGTATGTGTTACCTTATTGGAAGTGACAAGGGAAGTTGCTAATGAAAGTTTAAATATTTGTTGGCTAATAGTGTTTGCTATTTTGAATCATGGTACCATTTTAAAAAAGGTGAGCACTTGCTGTCTTTGAGAAGGGCTGGGTTGGAGCATAATGATTTATGTTCATCCAGTGCAAAGAGTGGAATGGAAAATGTTTTCTAGTAAAACAGTTGAAATGCATTAAAAATGTCAAAGTAAGTATATGTACTGTATGGGATCATTGTACTGTCAAGAATGTATTACATATGGAACTGGAAAATATTATAAAACAAGAGTGCCTTTAGGGGCTTTGAACTAAAAAAAATAAATAAATAAAAATAAAATTAAGACTTGTTTATTACAGTGAGCTGTAATTCAATTTTCTGTCTTTAAACTATGCTTGTCAAGATATTTTATGGTACCGCTTATAAGTGCAGAAAACCAGGGTGTATTCCAAGTGATAACTAAACAACCTTTAAATTAAGATAAAAGGGAAATGTTATAATATTATTGCACAGCTGACTAATGGTAATAAACCACTGGTCTATATAATATAGTACCTATTAATTAGATAACATATAACACCACTATGAATATTTAACAAGAAATCCTCAACATGTTTAAAAGCAAAGTGATAAATGTAGAAGCCTATTTTTATTGGAATATAAATTTAATATATTCTCTCCCACTTCCAACTTCAAGTAAAAAAAAAAACTCATGTCTATTTGTTTTATTGGTCTGCTGCCCAGTTACTATATCATTAAGCAGCCAACTTTATAATTTACATAGCATTTTTTTCTTACTCTTCAATGAACTTCAGATTAAATACTGCTGGAATATTACTTTTTTGCCTTACCATAATTTCTTATTTAGGGCTCCATGGTATAACGTGTACCTGAACTAACATAAAAAAGCACAGACCTGCAGCCACATATTACATTTTTTAAATTTTCACACTTGAATAGGCAAGTAATGTTAGTCTATCCGAGGAGGCCATGTCTGTAAACCTCATTGCTTGTAGAAGTAATAAGAGTAATTGTACACTGGAATAAAATCAGGCTGATTAAAATGCTTTGATGCTGTGCATGCAGGCAAAGAATTTTAAAACTATGCAGAAAAAAAGAAAACAACTGTTCTGCTGCAAAATGTATTTTACAGACCCTCTTTACCAAAGTAACTACAATTCAAGATTCCATGGTTTCTACTACTTTACATTATTAGTTTATTTGCATTGATACAAACATAATGTAATAGTACTGGTGCTGCTGACAAAAAAAAATAGCATTTCCCAATAAGTCATCAGTATTATTTCTTTGTTGTTGTTTAGGTTAATCTTTTTGTTTAAAGAACAAAATCAATAGAATTGAATGATTTCAGTTCACTTGGTAACAATATTTCTACCAACTGTCTTTACTCTATCTCCATATTCTTTGCCATAAAAAGTGCTAATTCATACTGCATATTGCAATAGTAAATATTGACTATAAATTGGTGTTTAATGTGTTGGTCAATCAGAACTCAGCTTTTATTAATTTGATTAGTGTTACCTAATGAAAAACAAAATGCTGCAAATACCTTTCTTTTCATTATGAGACATCCACAAGTTTCCTCACTGGCATCAACCTCTCCCTTGTGCATGCACATGTAAGTAAATTAAAAAGAGGTTTGTGAATAGGCAGATAAAAAAATGTTGCATTGCAGAGGAGTCATTCTAATTGTTTTCACTCAAGGTTCATACAAGTTTCATCCAATATTCACACATTTGTGCATAAGCGTCAATTAGCAAATGTGTATGACATTATTTTTTTGGACGTCATGGGATATTTGTTTTTAATAATGGACATTTTATATGGTGTGTTGTATTTCACATTTGAATGAGCGACCAAGGGTATTGCATTACCAGTCAAATTAGAAATACCAATTTGCTTGGCTAATAGGAAAAGGGTGTCAAAATAGCATGGGGGGTGGACACTACCCTGGGGAACATGTACCAATGCACAAAAAAAAAACGAAATTAAATTCCAATTGGCAGGCAGGCAGTGATTTTAATACTTAAACTGAAACATTAAAAATGTCCAATTCATTTAAATAACATGCAAGTGGCACCATAAACATGCCTGTACAGGCTTTTCCAAGAATCTGCTATGCAATTTGGGAAGCCTTTGGAAGGATCTTTGTGCTGTTTTTTTCTAAATGTTAGCTTTGCTTTAGCACATCCTACAGCAGGAATGAGAAATACAATTACACACTGGGGTTGATTTACTAAAACTGGAGCACTCAGAATCTGGTGCAGCTGTGCATGGTAACCAATCAGCTTCTAACTTGTTCAATTAAGCTTTGACAATAAAACCTGGAAGCTGATTGGTTTCTATGCAGAGCTGCACCAGATTTTGCACTCTCTGGTTTTAGTAAATCAACCCCATAGAGTCCCCCAAAATACATACCAGACCCTTTGATTTTGGATAGATTTTAAGGGGTTGCTTCTTGCAAAAAAAAGTATGAAGGGGGGGACAAGCATGTGGCATCCCTTCTTGAACCATACCAGGCCACATGCCCTCAGCATGGGGGGGGGTGCTTTCCAGGGGCAATGCACCTTGTTGCCATGATTATAAGGATAAGGGCCTCTTCCCCACAACCCTGGCTGGTAGTTGTGGGGGTCTTATCAGAATCTGGAATAATATTGACTTATTTAGGCACCCCTGCTCTGTAGCCTAAAAGCAATATATCTACAGTGCCTGATCGACTATGGTACTGCTGTCTCTGACTGCTAGTCTCATGAGTTTTGCAGTGAGATTTGATGATGTCCTTATTTTACTGATTACTGTTCCCCTTGTTGGAGAGAAATCTATACCTGAGGATCTGCAGTGCCAGGATCTCCCTGCTTCTGTTTTATCCATTCTGTGAATCTCCACCTTTTCTTCCGCTTGTTATTCATTACCCCACCAGTCAATGGATCATTAGTCATCAGAGGGCATTGCTGAGATGTAGGAATAAAAATGTATCCCCTAATAGAGGGGCTGCCTCAGCACAAAGACACAGTGCAGAGCAAGGCATAGTAAATAATTAATGAGAAAAAGGTCAAATACAGGGGCCCAAAAACAATGATTACGAATAGCCCTCTGCTTGCTTAATATTAAATACAGTATATAAATATAGTAAGGGGTTGTTATCCTAATGCGCATAATATTATTGTATTATTCATACTAACCATTCATATTTTAGCTATCAATATTTAGTTTCCCTCTGGACAAGAAGGATCATAAGATGAACACAAGCTCTACCATCTTCTTATGCTATAATTTTCAGAAATGTCTTTGTACTACCACTAAAGATTTACAAAGACAGTCAACTAAAACAGGATGACTAGTTTTAAATGGATACTAAAGGTGATTTTGTGGCTTAAAAAAAAGTTACGCGTACCTGCTCTGTGCAATGATATCGCATAGAGAGATATCTTCTTGCTTTTTGGAGGTCCCTCACCAGTGCTGTCTTCTCCTTCTTCTTTCAAGTACCCTTTAGCAAGCCGGGTGCTATGTGTCTGTGCGCGCACACTCCTAAGCCTGGCTGTGTGTATCCAGAGACACATACAGTGCTGGTAAGCCAAGACGCCCCTCCCTCCTCACAGGAATTTGACTGACAACAGCAGGATTCTATGAACAGAAGAGAGTAGTTCCACAGATGGAACAGTGCTGGATAAGTGCCTCAGAATTGAGGTTTGTCAATAAAAAGAATTTGATTCAAGTTCAGTAGAACTTTGAAAGCAATTAGAACAGCCCTGCTTCAGGAGACAACTCATCCTATGCACCGTACATTAGTAGTAACTAACGAAGAACTGAATATAAGCTGAAAAAGTTTGCTTTGAAAAAAACAGGGTAGAATCTTGATGAAAGATCATAAAAAGGGCTGAACATAAATTTTTCTGTAAAAAAATGTCAAGTGGCTGACAAAATGTATCTTAAGTTTTTCCAACCTTCATTTCTTGTCTTGACATAGAGGCCACCCACTGCATGATCAATCAATATGGAGTTTCAAAAGGCAAGTGTGAAGTTAAAAAAAAAACAAAAACAATAACCAGTCTCTCAGCAATATTTAAACTGGTGTTTAATAGACCATAGCAAGTGTTTTGTCTGCAGTGTTATTGCAAACGCTCTTATCAACTCTGTCATGCTCATTTCTGTGGGCTACAGAATACCTTCTCATTATATTGTGGAAATGAGCAGACAGAAAGGTGTTCTGGAGTCCTAACAAACTTTTTATCCTAGGGTGATAAGAAGTTTGTTAGGATATATACATTGCCGCAAATGAGCATTAACATTCTAGGACAGGAAGCAAAGGCTGGAGAAAGAAAACAAATTCAGCCACCGCAGAAAATGACTTATAAGCTGTAAAACAAAATGTTTGTTCATAGGGTCGGATACACTTTAATCCT
Source organism: Glandirana rugosa (assembly GCA_018402905.1). Lineage (NCBI taxonomy): Eukaryota > Metazoa > Chordata > Amphibia > Anura > Ranidae > Glandirana > Glandirana rugosa. The sequence continues at coordinate 462,138 of BLSH010042297.1, read as the reverse complement.
CAATTTCTTTACACCTCACCACAAGTCTTTATTGTGATAACGTTTGACATATATTGATTCTCTGCATTATACTTTGAGTGCACATGCAAGCTAGACATTTAGCAGGCTCTGAGAAAGCGGGACTCCTCCGCACATGTTAGCCTATGCCTCTGCGAGATAATCCCATGTGATGGGGACAGCTTTACACGGATTCATATGGAGGAATGCTATGACATGCTTTTGTTCAAGTTTAAACTTGTGAGTATGATACATATTTTACTTTAACCGGTTCCCGACCGCTGCCGAGTGGCAGCATCCCGTGAATCGCCGTCTTTAAACGGCGGCTCGCACATGCACAGCTTATGGGCGGGAGTGCGGCGCCACGCTCTTTTGCCCGCCGCACTCTGCAGGATGTCCACCGGCAAGCCGCGATTGCTTACCACAGCAGAAAAATAGGGAACCGCGGATGTAAACATGGCGGTTCCCCGTGCTGTCAGGCAGCATCTAAGAGATATACTGATTCCTGTCCCTGGGATCAGTTAGATTTCTTTTTATGCCCCTGACAGCCCAGCCCCCTCACAGTTAGAACACGTCCAGGGAACACAGTTAACCCCTAGAGTGGCCCCCAGGTTAACCCCTTCACTGCCAATGACATTTATACAGTAATCAGTGGATATTTAAATTTCTGATCACTGTATAAATGTCATTGGCCCCAAAAAAGTGTCAAAAATGTCCGACATGTCCGCCCCAATATCAAAGTCCCGATAAAAATTGCAGATCGCTGCCATTACCAGTAAAAAAAAAATTGTAAAAATGGCAGAAATTAATTCTCATGGTTTGTAAACGCGGCAACTTTTGCACAAATCAATCAATAAACGCAGATTGCGATTTTTTTCACCAAAAATATGAGGAAGAATATAAATCGGTCAAAACCAATGAATAAATGTGTTTTTTTTATTTTTTTTTTTTTGGATTTGTATTTTAGCAAAAACAAAGAAATATTGTTTTTTTGCAAAATTGACGCTCTTATTTTGTCTATAGCGGTGATCAGAAATGACGCAGAGGGGATCAAATACCAAACGAAAGGTCTATTTTTGGGAAAAAAGGACGCAAATTTTGTTTGGGTACAATGTTGCACAATTGTCAGTTAAAGCGATGCAGTGATGAATCGCAAAAAGTGCTTTGGTTCTAACATGGGCTGAAGTGGTGAATTAATAAAGCCTATATAGGGGATAATGCGCTAGGCCTATGCACTTTTTATTTTCTTCTATGTTTCAATACTTTAAATTTGTTCTGATTTTGTTTTCCAAATACTTTTGACTGAAATAAAACATATACATGTACAGTTGCAAGCAGTGGGACAATCGCCCCCTTAACAAACTAGGTAATTTAGGCATCCCCCACACTCCTTTTTCCCACTGATAACAAGTACAGGATTAAGGCCTCATACACACAGGACTATAAAAAAATGTTCTAAAAACGTCAGTAGCTTTGTAGTGAGATTTTCAGCTTTTTTCAGTGTTTTGCACTAGCGTTTTTGAGCATTAGCGCTTTTTTTTTCTTTTTACTGGACCAAAAACTTCCAAAAATGTTGGTGAGCCACTTTTTTTTTTTCATCAATGGATCTAAAACATCCAAAAACATTGGTGAGCGGCATGTTTGCATGTTTTTGAACATTTAAGCATTTTTACAGCTGAAAAACGTCTCTGAGAACCCACTAGTCTTGGCTTTTTTTACAGCTCAAAAACGCCCCAGCTAAAAACAGTTAATAACAGCCTATGTGTGCATGAACACATAGGATAACATGATGGGGAGTATATTGACTGAAGCTAAAAACAGCAGCTGTAAAACATCCAAAAACCTGTGTGCATGAGGCCTAAAGGTGCTGTAGCCAGGTGTACCATACATTATGAACTGTACATCAAGTGTTTCTTCACTGGTAAGTTAATTTATAAGGCAGAGCCTTATTTATGGACACTAGTCATGAGGCTGCAGTAAGAGACACAGGTTTAATCTGTGTAAAGATAATCTCTTTCTTTGATTAATGCAACCCACAATGAAATTAATATAGAAGTTAAAGTGATCTATTATTCTCAAGAACACGTTTAAGATTTGGTAACACTGAAGACAGATGTTTTGACACACTGCAAGTCATATGATAAAAGGGCTCTGAATTCCATTGTACATTTATGGCATTTATTTGGTTAGGAGAAATGTGCAGAAATGTGCTCCATGTTATGTGCTCTGTTCTGTGCATGCTTTGTGCTTTGTATTCTCTATTGTACACTCTGTGGTGTGAATGATATATGCAGAGTTTTATCATCCACAAGGCAATCTGAGCAAGAGCCTGGTCCCCAGTGGGTGTCAAAGGAACACAGCTCCAACAGTGCTGCTACTGCAGCAAATCAGGGAGATAATGCAATGGCCAAAATTTACACCTGATACTTCAAAAGGAAGGATGCACTTGGTGTCTGAGGAACCATGGCAGTACAGAAAGCAAACTAGACAACTTGTCTTTGCTTATTTCAATGCTTATCAATGTCAAACAAGGGGTGAGATAGGAGCCAAAGCCGTTACCTTACCCATCTTCCCCGAATCCATCTTATGTTATATGTACTGTATGCCATGTGCTGTGTATGCTTAGTGTTCTGACCTGTGTATGTTGGGTACTGGCATATTTCATATGCAGAATTCCCTTTACAGTGTATTTACCTTCAAACGTATTACATAATATAATTATTTTTAAATATAACATGTGTCAAAATATAGATGATGCAATTGCTGTCTTAGCACTAATCTTTTTTTCTGGTTTATTTGGTCCACTAAATACCATCATCATTTTTTCCCCCTCTCAGTGTGTTGAAAGTGTTATCTAGAGGTTGAAAGAGAAAAAAATGACAGGAGTCTTTGTCAGAACTATGTCTTTTTTCAATACATTTTGCCAGTGTTTTCAGATACTGTCAATCACCATTATCCAGCCTTTCTGTCAAGTGGATATATTTTACAAGCACTTTCTCGCACATTTATATATTTATAATATCCACCATCATGATCTGTGTAGAGTACTAACAGCAATAATTGAATAAATAAAGAAACTTCATTTAGCAAAAATGTCTCTAACCCAGTCACTAAACACTCTCTACGCCTCTGGGATGTACTTAAATTTAAATACAAGCTCCAATCCCCCCATAATCCTCTCCAATCGTTCTTCCGTAACCCAGCCTTTTAAAGAAATAAATAAGTTAATAACGACAATCATGAGATGTGTCTAGTACTACCACCTATAATATTTATATATTTACACGCTCTTTCACGAACATTTTATATAGGTGAACTGTCTTTCCGACCTATTACCACTAACTGTCATAGACTTTTGTGACCGTTTTACATAACTTTTTTCTGTATCAAGACTGTTTCTGAGGACAGTAAAAAAAGAGAAAGTTGGAGATCTATTGTGAAAGTTGTGTGACTCTCCCCCTTTTTTACTACTACCATAAATCACCTGGTTTATTTGGTCTT
>BLSH010042297.1:427155-447117 GCA_018402905.1 Glandirana rugosa | reverse complement strand
TGCCCTATCCATATACCACCCTGCCCTGTCCGTATACCACCCTGCCCTATCCATATACCACCCTGTCCTTTCTGTATACCACCCTGTCCTATCCGTATACCACCCTGTCCTACCCATATACCACCCTGCCCTATCCATATACCACCCTGTCCTTTCCGTATACCACCCTGTCCTATCCATATACCACCCTGCCATATCCATATACCACCCTGTCCTGTCCATATACCACCCTGTCCTGTCCATATACCACCCTGTCCTGTCCGTATACCACCCTGTCCTGTCCATATACCACCCTGTCCTGTCCGTATACCACCCTGCCCTGTCTGTATACCACCCTGCCCTATCCATATACCACCCTGTCCTGTCCGCATACCACCCTGTCCTGTCCGCATACCACCCTGTCCTGTCCATATGTGCAATGGTCAGATAGGTCAGTGTAAGGGTCAGGTAGGTCACACATGTTACACGGGCAAGGCAAAGGGGGCGGAGTCAGGGGCAGCGCTAAGGGGGCGCCCAAATTATGTTTCGCCTAGGGTGTCAGAAATCCTTGCACCGGCCCTGGTGCTATGACATTGCTTCTCATACTAAGCCTTTTTGTATGAGAAGCTGCAAGAAATTGTATGTGATGTCAGATATATTTATACATCAGGATTCAGCCCCAAATGTCATATTTTATTAAAACTGTGTTCTTCTTGTTTACTGCTCATTCCGCATATTATCCTTACTCTAGAGGATACAATGATATTGTGTGTATTTTATCATGTTAGTTCACCAGATAATTCAGCACCTTCATTAAATCTCCTTCTTTCATGAAGGCATCTAGGAATTAGACATCCCCTAGTTCATTAGCTGTTTTCACCTTTGAGTGTTACCAGCAAATCTCTTAGATCCTTTCTAATTCTTCACACTACAAATGTTGGAGCATTATTCTTAGTTTTGCTCTTAACTTGCACTAAAAATCCCTTGAACTCTGCTGCCTACATGTAATTACCTTTGCTCTGAATGAATATATACACAGTATACTGTATGAGAAAGGAAGACTGTGCCCCACCAAAACAATGTAACTGTAGATTTAGCCAGCACATCATGGATCTTCGGATTAAGTCCAAATCTTTTTTTTATTGGAGAATTATCACATCAACAGCGAAAAAGAGTGCAACATTTAGGAGCCACAGAGGACGCCTTTGCCAGGCATGTGTATCTTCAGGCTTCACATGCCTGATGAAGGGGTCCTGTGTGGCTCTGAAATGCTGAACTTTTTTCACTGTTAATGTGATCATTTTGCAATAAGAAAAAAACATATTTGACATAATCTGAAGATCTGTGTGCTGGCAAATATTTACACTTACTGTGTATGCTCCAGTGGGAGGTTGCTGCAGCACCCAACACTTTACAGCTCATTCCAGAAACATGTGCGATGAGAAAATGGATGACCACAAAACAATGGACACTTAGTAAAACCATTTACTTTTCTCACTTTGGCTTCCCATTAAGCCTTATGATTGCTTCTTTTTTTTTGTAAGAATTTATTTATGCTTTTGCATAGTGCACCAATGTCAGTTACCCACGAATGGGCTCCCCATAACAAATAGCACATTTAAATTTTTAGGCCTCATACACACGGGCGTTTTGTCCGCCGGCGTTTGTAGGGGTTTTTTTGCAGCTCTCCATGTTATTCAATGGCCCTCTAAAAACGCCGGCGTGTGTGGGCAGTAGAGGGCATCGGCGTTAGTGAGCTGTAGCTAGAACGCGGGACTAGTGCGTTCTGAAGCCGCAGCGTCATGGCGTTTCTTGACGCCGGGCCGGCAAAATGCTCAATAACGTTGCTTAACGTTGTATACACAGCGTTAAGCCTCGTCAGGGGTTCTATTCAAAATCAATGGTTCCCTATGGGAGCCCATTGATTTGAATAGAAGCCGCACCAGAAGTCGGATCGCGGCGATCCGACTTGCGGCGCGACTTGTGTGCCGTGTCTTAAAGGGGAACCCCCGCAAAAAAATTTGCGTGGGGTCCCCCCCAGAGCATACCAGGCTCTTCGATCTGGCAGGGATTTTAAGAGGAGCCCCCACACCGAAAAAAAACGGCGTAGGGTCCCCCCAAAATCCATACCAGACCCTTATCCGAGCACGCAGCCTGGCAGGCCAGGAAAGGGGGTGGGGATGAGCAAGCGGCCCCCCCCCTCCTGGACCGTACCAGGCCGAATGCCCTCAACATGGGGAGTATGGGTGCTTTGGGGCAGGAGAGGCACTGCGATGCGATGCCCCGCCCCAGGATGTGACATCATGTGGGTGGGGCTAATGATGACGTCATTGTGTGGCCCCGCCCCCATGCCAATATAAGGCAACCGCGCAGCACGGACCCAGCATTCGAGTGGAAGAGAGCGACGAGTCAACAGCTCCAGAAGAAGGGGAAGAAGAAGAAGAAGAAGAAGAGGGAGAAGAAGCAGCGGTGGGAGAAGGTAGCCGGGGAGACAGCAGCAAAAGAGCAAAAGAGCTGAAGAACCCCGCAGAAGACCCGCAGAAGACCCCTCAGAAGACAGAAGACCCCGCAAAAGAGCCGAAGAAAGAAGAGAGGGGAGAAGATGCCGGAGTGGATTTAATAAAATATTTTAAAAAGCTGTGTCGTGTTTTTTTTTTGTACACTTTTCCCCCCCAGGTAAATGGGTAGGGGTACGATGTACCCCATACTCATTTACATAGGGTGGGGGGCCCGGCATCTGGGGGCCCCCTTGTTAAAGGGGGCTTCCAGATTCCGATAAGCCCCTGCCTGCAGACCCCGACAACCAATGGCCAGGGTTGTCGGGAAGAGGCTCTTGTCCCCATCAACATGGGGACAAGGTGCTTTGGGGTGGGGGGTGCAGTGCCCCCCCTGCCCCAAAGCACCCATACTCCCCATGTTGAGGGCATGCAGCCTGGTACGGTCCAGGAGGGGGGGGTGCTTGCTCGTCCCCACCCCCTTTCCTGGCCTGCCAGGCTGCGTGCTCGGATAAGGGTCTGGTATGGATTTTGGGGGGACCCTACGCCGTTTTTTTTCGGCGTGGGGGCTCCTCTTAAAATCCCTGCCAGATCGAAGAGCCTGGTATGCTCTGGGGGGGGACCCCACGCAAATTTTTTCCCCTTTAAGACACGGCACACAAGTCACGCCGCAAGTCGGATCGCCGCGATCCGACTTCTGGTGCGGCTTCTATTCAAATCAATGGGCTCCCATAGGGAACCATTGATTTTGAATAGAGGCAGAAAACGCCGCAAAAAGCTGGCGTGAAAAAACGTCCATTGACGTCAATGCAAAACGCCAAGCAAAACGTCAGTTTTTTCCCCTGACGTCAGGCCCGGCGTTTTGCTTATTTTTCTGCAAACGCCCGTGTGTATGAGGCCTTAGCATTCTGTCAGTATTTAGCCTTTCAGCCTGCAGCAGGCTCTCAGATTGCAGAAAGAGCTATTGAACCTCAGTTAGCTAACACATATATATAAAGGCTTGTGCACAGCTGACTAATTAATGAGGCTTGGCTAACATGTATAACAATGACCTAAGACTTAAGCCCCGTACACACGGTTCGACGATCGCATACAACAGGTCGTACTCACGACCGTTGTATGCGATATCGATCGTTCGTATGCGCGTTTTGAACAGTCGAACATACGACGGTCGTACAAAGGAGTTGTATGAGCAGACTAGAAAACTTGGTCATACCAACAAGCTCTCATACGACCGTTGTATCGTGTGTACAGAGCAGTTGGTACAACAAGTTGTATTGTGCAAAACACGCATGCCCAAAGTCAGGAATGGCTGGATGCTAATTACAATCACCTGAACGTTCTTTCCCCGGCCGTACGATCGTGTAGTGCAGTCAATATGCTGCATACAACAGCCAACATACGATTCGACGCGATCGTACGTGCGATTGTCGAACCATGTGTATGGGGCATAAGACTTTACCCCACCCAAAACCACAAAGCCTCTAGCCTCAATGACTCAGACCAGAACCCATTAAGATCTAGGAAAACATAAAGTCTGTTTTCTCTGTAACAGATACAAATCCTGGAGCCCCCTCCCCATGTGTAAGTAGGAAACTGAGATGACACATATTTACCATCTGCAACCCTGACAACCAATGCCTTACATACATTTTGTACAAAATACTGGCAGGAAAGAAAAAAGAAAAGCAATGAACCACTTTAGCAGTAAATTGCCAAACAAGTCTTCCCACTGTCAGAATACAATAGCTTAGTGGGAAGGATTCCACCATCCACTTTGAATGTGGCTGAAATAAAAAAAAAACTGACTCAACTATTGGCTGCCTAAACAGTGTCTTATAAGTGTCTCTTAATTTCTGGTGTAAACTTGGGAACGTATTATCCAATAATTTAGGATTCAGCCTGAACTTGAACCTGCCAAGGTTGAGGTGAATTCAACCCTCCTTCTCACTACCTGCTCCTCCACTTCCTGTCAGTTATCCTGACAAGTCATACCATAGGACAAAAAATATAAAAGCAACAAAATGCTGAATATCTACACATATTCACATTTTGCCATACACTGTGCTAAAATAAGGTGAAAGTGGAAAAGCAAGGTGATATATTGAAAGAAGGTCTGTACACTCTAATATTCACTCTTAGACGGCGTCACCAGAAAATGTGCCCCAACTGGAAAATTTCCTCTGTATTAGTGTTTTGATGTCAATACAAAAATACTGTTTATGATGAGTATGTAAATGAGTTTACATTTAAATAACTTTCAGGCCTGGTAACAAGAGTTACCAGAAAAAAAAGAGATGGTCGATTTCCCCAGTGGGGACCCAAACAACTGAAAATTTTGAAACAAAAATGTTTTTTTTTCTTTGTTTCTGTTACATCATTTTGCAAATAAATAATCTTTCTTCATATCTTTGGTGAAAGTAACTCAAATCAGTATTTATTATTTAGTCCGTAGGAGAGTTATAAAGTTCACAAACTATGGTGTATATATATATATATATATATATATATGTATATATATATATATATATATGTGAAAATTGATCAATCCTGATGTACTGACACACCATCTCATTTATTGATGCCCGAAAATACCAGGACAGTAAAAATACCCCTAAATTACCCCTTTTTGGAAAATAGACAGTCCAAGGTATATAGTATGAGGCATGGTGAGTTTTTTTAACTTGTCATTTTTTTGTCACAATTATTTGGAAAATGAAGAAATTAAAAAAGATAAAAATTCACATTTTTTTTTTTACATACTGTGACCAGTACAGTATAACATATAACTGGCATGACAGTGATCAGGGACACTGACTGGTGACAGACAGTATGTAAAAAAAAAATATATATATAATAATTTAATTTGTTTTTTCATTTACGTTTATTACATTTTTATTTTTTTATTTACAATTTTTTTTTTCTAACACACTGCAACCAGAGCAATACAGTGTCATACTGCACTACTCCGTGGAAGTGATATGAATTTTTTTGCACATAATGATTGCTTATACCAATGAATGTCATTGGTATATGTAAACGTTTTTACTGAATGAAACTGGTTAATTTAGTGTCTTCTCTTGTGATTAGCTGTGATTGGTTAAAGCTAATTACATGGTATATATGGGCTGTGATTGGCCCTGCCTATACCATGTGATCACTGTGGCCAATCACAGCTAGCAATACAATTGTATACAATGGATAGCATGAAAGGAAGCCATTCATTATTTACAATTGTCATGTGATCTGCTGTGAGCTGCCGGTACAGCGATCACTCATTAGCTGTGTCCAAGAGGGGGCTGCATGAGAGGCACGTTCTCGGAGGGCATCATATGATGTCCTTCCAGAACAACAGTGTTCTAGCCTGGTTGTCATTGTACTATAAGACGGGTGGGAAGGTGTTAAAGTGGTTCTAAAGGCAGAAGTTTTTTTTTAATGCATTTTATATATTAAGGTAAACAACCTTCTGGATGAAGCTGCCCCCCTCAGCCCCCCTTATACTTACCCGAGCCCCATCTCGATCCAGAGATTGGCTCACACAGGGAGTGAGCCTGCTTCAGTGCCCCCATAGCAAGAGGCTCTCTATTGGGGGCACTCAGTAGGGGGGAGAAGCCAGGACCACCGACAGGGGACTCAAAAAGAAGAGAATTGGGGCTGCACTGTGGAAAACCATTGCACAGAGCAGGTAAGTATAACATGTTTGTTTTTGTTTTTTTGTTTTTTTTTTACAAGCTTTACAAGCACATTAAATGCCATTACAGCTCATCGATTTAGAGTTAACAGTGAATGATAACTCTAGAATTATTACTCTTACTTTAGCATGCATGGTGATACCCAATATACACAGACTGTGCTCAATCAGCTTCTTTTTTTGTCAACAACGACAGAGATTGACAGCTCCAAACCTGAAATTACTCAGAGCTGAGTGCATCCAGATTCATTATTCACAGGTGAGATCAGCTAATGGATGTTTACTGATCTTTCATTGAATTCAGTCCTGACACCTGTCATGGAGGTCCCAGGCACCTAGAATGGACAAGTATTCCTGGGACACATGGCCCAGAGGGTTAAGTGGAGGCTGCTTACATGGTGGTGCTGCTGCCAATGAAGCTATTAATGGGTAAAAGTGTATCTCCAAGCAAATCCTTTTCTTTAGGTTTAGATATAGTGGGGAAGGCTTAGACCTTCTATCAAGTTTTTAGTGTTATCTGTATCTCCATTGGAAGATTAACCCTTCTATTTGTCCTTGGGACCATTGTCATCAGGAAAGAAAAAAAAAGACATTTAAAATGTGAGAGGTGAGAAAACCTTTAGATGGGGACATCTTTTCCAGAGACAACTATCTAAAAGGATAAAAAAATAATAAATGAAGGTGCACTGTCCCCAAGAGTTTGCAGGTATAAAAACCCCAATATTAGACTAAGAATTGTAAAGTACAATTGCTAATGTGCAAAAAAGCTAAAATAATAATAATAATAAGGTCCAGTTTTTCATAAATCAATGACACCACATAAAGTGCAAAGTGCAATTCTAATCATAAACACACCACAGTCATTGTGATACCACAGGTAAAATCATATGTGCATATGGTATAGATGTGATTGGAACAATAAATCCATCAATTCAGCTCGGGAAGGATTTCCCACTTTAGGGCCAGAGCACTTTTTGTGATTAGGCAATGCATCGCTTTAACTGACAATTGCACAGTTGTGCAATGTTGTACGTCAACTAAATTTGCATACCTTTTTCCCCCACAAATAGAGCTTTCTGTTGGTGGTATTTGATCACCTCTGCATCATTTCTGATCACCGCTATAAACAAAAAAAGAGTGTACATTTTGCAAAAAAAAAAACAATATTTCTTACTTTTTGCTAAAATACAAATCCAAAAAAAAAAAAAAAAAAAAATGCTTGATTTTATATTTTTTCTTTCTCATATTTTTGGTACCCGCAATTGGCATTTATTGATTGGTTTGCACAAAAGTTGCCATATTTACAAACCATGAGAATTAAGTTCTGGCGTTTTTATAATTTTTTTTTTTACTAGTAATGGCGGCTATCTGCAATTTTTATTAGGACTGTGACATTGTGGCAGACATGTTGGACATTTTTGACACTTTTTGGGACCAATGACATTTATACAGCGATCAGAAATTTGAATATCCACTGATTACTGTATAAATGTCATTGGCAGGGAAAGGGCTAACCTGCGGGGGGCAATGAAGGGGTTAACTGTGTTCCCTGTGTGTGTTCTAACTGTATGGGGGCTGGGTTTGCAGGGGCACCAGAGATCTAACTGATCCCGAGTACAGAGATCAGTAGATCTCTGACATGCCGCCTGTCAGAATGGGGAACCACCGTGTTTATATCGGCGGTTCCTCATGCTGGCTCTGTACAATGCGATCGCGGGTCACTGGCAGACATCGAGTCCGCCCAACCCACGGCCCCACTAAAGGAGTGTGCAGTCGGCATGAGCGTGCTTCGCTGCCTGTGCATGCCCCCCCCCTAGCGGAGTGCCCACAAGCACCGCTTATAGTCAGCGATTCGCGGGATGCTGCCACATTGCCGCCAATAATAGTCATGACGAAGTCCAAAACCGGTTAAGTGTAACCATAAATAATGATAAAGTCCAAATAGTCCTTATGGGTGCAATAAAAGTGCTCTTATAGTATTGTATATGAAATGGATCCCAGATTATCCACCACTTGACTTCCACCCGAGTACAGGTGCAGAGGAGACAAACAGGCTGCTTACCAGATCCTATGATCCCTATGGGATCAAACACGCTTAGAAACTATCCCCTGTGGGGAAAGCTGCAGCTCACTCTTGGCCCAGTTCACAGATGTCCCTTTAGTAGCAAGCTAGTACTCCAGTGGATGTATTGTTTAAAAGCAAGGAGGAGAACTCATAGTGCATTACTGACAAAATGTTTATTCAAACAAAAAGTATTGCATTTACAGATAGGTCGAACATTCAAGTAAAAACCGTAACCCATGAACACGGCTGCTTCACTCTATCACCTTGTGTGTGCTGATGTCACACCACTGGCTCCTGCCCTGTCCATTTTTTTCGAACTATATAAAAGGGTTAATCCCCTCACATTGGGAGATTCCCTCTTGCGTCTCCTGGACCAGAAAATGGTACACAGATAGTAAAAATAGGGATGGGGTTTTAACCCCTAACCACTTTATCCAAAGCAAAAAAAATTGAAATAAAATGTTTTGGATATACATCCACTTTAACCATGTCCATTAACCACTTGACCACTGGGCACTTAAATCCCCTTAACAACCAGACCAATTTTCAGCTTTCAGTGTTCTCACATTTTGAATGACAATTACTCAGTCATGCAACACTGTACCCATAGGAAATTTGTGCCCTTTTTTCACACAAATAGAGCTTTCTTTTGGCGGTATTTAATCACTGCTGGGTTCTTTTTTTTGCGCTATAATTAAAAAAATACCGAACATTTTGTAAAAAAAATAATTTTTCTTTGTTTCTGTTATAAAATTTTGCAAATTAGTAATTTTTCTTCATAAATTGTGGCCAACATTTATACTGCTACATATCTTTGGTAAAAAAATAATAAATTAGTGTATATTATTTGGTCTTTGTGAAGGTTATAGAGTCTACAAGCTATGGTGCCAATCACTGAATATTGATCACACCTGATGTACTCATTTCTTGAGACCCTAACAAATACCCCCCAAATGACACCTTTTTGGAAAGTAGGCATTCCAAGGTATTTAGTAAGAGGCATGGTGAATTTTTTGAAGTTGTAATTTTTTCCCACAATTCTTTGCAAAATGATTTTTTTAAATTTTTTTTCACAAAATTGTCATATGTTAACAGGTTATTTCTCACACGAGGCATATGCATAGCACAAATTACACCCCAAAACACATTCTACTACTCCTCCTGAGTGTGGCGGTACCACATTTGTGAGACTTTTACACAGCCTGGCCACATACAGAGGCCCAACATGCAGGGAGCACCATCAGGCGTTCTAGGAGCATGAGTTACACATATCATTTCTTGACTACCTCTTGCACATTTGAAGGTCCTGGAGCACCAGGACAATAGAAACGGCCAAAAAAATGACTCCATTTTGGAAAGCAAACACCCCACCGTATACTCTAGGGGGCATAATGAGTAGAGTTGAGCGAACCCGGACTGTAAAGTTCGGGTCCATACCGAACTTTGGGGTGTCCGGGACCCGGACCCGGACTTTTCAAAAAAAGTCCGGGTTCGGGTCCGGGGTTCTGGTAATTTTACTAAAAGTTCTGAAAAGTGCTGTAAAAAAGCCCAGGAAGGTCCTAGAGGTCTGCAAAAGGAAGGAAAATGGGGGTAAGGGTGGGGCAAGTGCCCTACAAAGAAATGGGGACAGGGAAATAACTTTAAATATTTAAAAAAAATAAAAACCTAAAAAATGCAAAAATGGAGATCATCTTCAAAATGGGTCTGAAAAGTATTAATTAACATTAGAGGCCATAGAACTGTTCTAAAATCATCTTCAAACTATGTCAAAAAAGTATAAATAAGCCCGGAGTACCCATATCACTGTTCTGCAAAATGTGTGTGTCACTTTAAATGAAACCGGGAATCAGTGCACATCTCTTCTGCACAATTATTTCAAGTCTGTGTGTCACTTTAAATCAAACCGTCAATCATTGCACATCTGTTATTCACACTTCTTTTTAAAGTCTGTGTCACTTTAAATGAAACCGTCAATCATTGCACATCTGCTATTCACACACATCTGTTCTGCACCAGAACAGATGTTACTCACACATTACATCTGTTCTGCACACATCTGAAAATAGTTTAGAACACTTTACCTAAAACCGGGGAGGAACCATACACCTGTTCTTCAAACATCTGGAATCTGTGTGTGAAAATACAGATTCCAGATGCACGGGTGGGGATGGATGAGCACGGATGGGGATGGATGAGCATGGATGGGGATGGCTGAGCATGGATGGGGATGGATGAGCACGGATGGGGATGGATGGATGAGAACGGATAGGGATGATGAGCACGGATGGGGATGGGTGAGCACGGATGGGGATGACTGAGCACGGAAGAGGATGACTGAGCATGGATGGGGATGGATGAGCTGGATGGGTGAGGATAGCTGGATGGGTGAGGATGGCTGGATGGGTATGGATGGATGGGTGGCTGAGCATGCATGGGGTGGGGTTGGCTGGGTGGGTGAGCACAGATGGGGTGAGGATGGCTGGATGGGGTGAGGATGGCTGGGGTGAGGATACCTGGGTGGGTGGCAAGTGTGGATGGATAATAGGGGGTGCAGCCTGTCACTCACTGTCACTTAGCAGCGCTGTGGGTATTACACATCGCTCACAGCACTGCAGCACATCCTCTCTCTGCCCCCTCTCCTCTCACAATGCACCAGTCGGTGCCGAGAGGAGAGAGAAAAGCCAGCGGAAGCTCCGGCTTGTTTACATGTGATCGCTCCGTCATTTTGACGGAGCGATCACATGGTAAAAGGCCGTTTATAGCGGCCATTCACTGCGATCCTTGATTAACAGGATTAATACTCAACACACAATGGAAAAATTATTGGCTTACAAAGAAAACAAAGCCCGAGACTTCCACGCTAAATGGCAAACTCGGCAGTCCTCGGTCAGAGCCCCACAATCGGGCTCAGACCAAAGCGACACCTCAAACCACACTTTAAACAACACCCCAAACACATAATTTCTTACTCAGCTCCACCTACTCTTAAATTCCCCCTCACAAAAATCTCCAGACTCATGAAATAAACAATAGCCCCCCATACTGTTGCCACGGGCCTTTGTCAAAATGAGAGAAGCCATTTCAGCACCACACTATAAAACCGTTTAGGATTACACGAGATACAAATTAAGGATATGTTTCTTTAATGTTTTATTTTCTTTGTTGATTACATGTCAAAGTGTCTACCTAGGAGTGTGCACCATCAGCTACTAAAACCTGACAAACGCTACCCATACCTCCCCCAGCTCCCTTCGAGGAGTAGACCAACTCAAGCAGGAACCCACAAAAACAAAGCCAAATCTGTCCACAGATAATTCCCATGTGGGGTGGCAGATTGTACCCTGTGAGAGAGGGCTACCAAGTCAAGACTAGTGGGCCTATAACAAGCCGAGATCAAACTCCTAAGGTACACACTCCAACTGAAACTGTTAACTGCTGTTGTACATCAAACTACTTTGGCTATGTAAGGTAACTCGTACAGAATGTTAATTCATCTATGCCTCCTTTTTCACTATTGTTGCCTGTACTTGTAATTTCTAATAAAAATCTATTGAATTAAAATATATATATATATATCAACCCTCAATGTGTTAAAGCCTCTAGATCATCATAGTTTATGAACTACCTGTGGATGTACACATGTTTCAGCAAGGGCTGAACATCACAGTTTTAGTGCGGTGACTATTCCAGAATGTGCCAGTACACTGTGTGTTGGTATGGCTGCTTGTAGTCCAACTCAGGAGTTCCCAGGAAGTGATGACAATTGCACAATAACAACAGTGCAGACACAACCCAGGTGTAGGCTGACGCATTTCGGGCATACCCCTTCCTCAGAGCCACACTCCCTGAGCCACGCGTGACTCTGAGGAAGGCGGTATGCCCCCGAAACACGTCAGCCTACACCTGGTTGTGTCCGCACTGTTGTTATTGTGCAATTTTATGGCCCACTGTGGGCCACCCCTCTTGTAAGTATCAATTTTTACCTTTTAAAACACTCAATAAATGTGTTTAGTAATGCACTAGATGTGCACGCCTTCCTTTTGTTATATGTAATTTACCTTTAAATGATAATCCTCATGGCTGATGTGAATAATGAATAAAGTAGAAAAACCAAACAATAAAAGACAGCTTCTGCTGGCCCAGTTTTGTATGTATGGGATCAAGTTATAGGTATATCTTTATCAGTATGCTGTTTCCTAGTCCACTGCTTAGAGATGGGTAAACAGAAAGGGTAGAAAAGAAGCGAGACATAAAAGATAAAATAACAAATTGTGGTTCATTTAACCTTGAACTGTAAAATGATAGCAGGATTTACTTCTACTACCACTACTGAACCGCAGGCAATAACTACTAAAAAAATACTTGTCATATCACAAAATATTTACATTTATTAGAAACAGAAAAGTGTATAGAAGATGGCAACAGTTCAGCAAGAGGTTAAACAATAAAAATCTTATATTGAATACAATACAATATCTTCTGGGTCATTATGCAATCTATTCCTGAAAAATTAGCTATGTGATCTATGGAAATTTAAGGCCATACTTAACATGTACAAGTTGTAAACTTAAAAGTTTCAAATATTATGTTTACAAAAATTAGAGAGTCGGCAGACTTTTTTTATTCTTACATGTCTGCCCAAGTTTTCTGAACTTGGGATGTCTGAAATTTTAGATATAAAAATAATGCAATGATTCATTGCTATAAATGCATGAATAAACAAGCATCCGGATCACCCAATCCAATCCACTCACATGTTGTATTGGATTTTGATCTGATGATTACTAGCAAAGATGATACTTTAGCAACCCGCAGGATATATTTGAGTCTGGCAGCGAACCAACCAACAGCCATTTACATAAAATGTAGATATGTCTCTCAAAGATGTTACATTAATTTGGCCAAAAATACATGTCATTCACAAAAGATACTGATATGTGTATTTTACCCTAGGTTCACACCTATGCAATTTTTAGTGCATTTTGCAGTTTGCAGAAATGCACTACAGTCCATTTAACCACTTCAGCCCCAGAAAGATTTACCCCCTTACCGACCAGAGCAATTTTTTGCGATATGGCACTGCGTCACTTTAACTGACAATTGCGCGGTTGTGCGACTCTGTACCCAAACAAAATTTACGTCCTTTTTTCCCCCACAAATAGAGCTTTCTTTTGGTGGTATTTCATCACCTCTGTGGTTTTTATTTTTTCTGCTATAAACAAAGAGTGACAATATTGAACAAAACATTTTTTTTACTTTTTGCTATAATACATATCCCCAAAAAATATTAGAAAAAATGTATTCCTAAGTTTAGGCCGATATGTATTCTTCTACATATTTTTGGTTAAAAAAAACCCAATATGCTTATATTGATTGGTTTGGCCAAAGGTTATCGCCTTTACAATCCATGGAATATATTTATGGCATTTTTATTATTTTCTATTTTTTACTAGTAATGACGGTAATCTGCAATTTTTAGCAGGACTTCGATATTGCGGGAGACAGATCAGACACTTTTGACACTTTTTTGGGACATCTACATTTATACAGCGATCACAACTAAAAATAGCCACTGATTACTGTATAAATGTCACTGGCAGTGAAGGGAGGAGTTAACACTAGGGGCAATCAAGGGGTTAAGTGTTCCCTAGGGAGGGGTTTCTAACTGTAGGGGGAGTGTAATGACTGGGGGTGGAGAGAGATCGCTGTTCCGGATTACTTGGAACAGCAGATCCCTCTCCACCTCCCTGTCAGAACGGAGATCTGTTTGTTTACATGAACAGATCTCCGTTCTGGCTCTAAAAGGAGTGATTGCTAACAAAAAAAGCTGATCTTCCTCTAACGCTGTCTTTCTCCATTGTGTTGCCTTCCGCTGTCTGCCATTTCTTATATAGCCATGTGGCATGTCACCCGGAGAACCGTCCTTTGTGACATCACTTGTCATCACACCTGAGCAGGGCACCCATCCCCATGTTTAGAGCATTTGGCCTGGTATGGTTTGGGAGGGGGGAGCTCGCTTGTCCCCTCCCTTTCCTGGCCTGCCGGGCTGCATGCTCGGATAAGGGTCTGGTATGGATTTTGGGGGGACCCCATGCCATTTTTTTAAAAATTTTGGCATGGGGGTCTCCTTCGAATCCATATTAGACCCAAAAGGCCTGGTATGGACCTGGGGGGGACCCCACACCATTTTTTTCGCAATTTTTTTTTCCTGGCATTTTTTTTACAATCAGTTGTCAGTGGGGAATCCTGCTGATGACTCATCAGTTGTTAAGGACATGGCGGCTGGCTTCCCGGCCCCCTCCTTAGCAACCAGAAATGTACAGTGTGTTTACAGTGTATTTAAAGAGTAAAAAAGTACAGTATCTCACAAAAGTGAGTATACCCCTCACATTTTTGTAAATATTTTATTATATCTTTTCATGTGACAACACTGAAGAAATTACACTTTGCTACAATGTAAAGCATTGAGTGTACAGCTTGTATAACAGTGTAAATGTGCTATTCCCTTCAAAATAACTCAACACACAGCAATTAATGTCTAAACCACTGGCAACAAAAGTGAGTACACCCCTAAGTGAAAATGTCCAAAAGTGTCAATATTTTGTGTGGCCACCATTATTTCCCAGCACTGCCTTAACCCTCGTGGGCATGGAGTTCACCAGAGCTTGACAGGTTGTCACTGGAGTCCCCTTCCACTCCTCCATGATGACATCGCAGAGCTGGTGGATGTTAGAGACCTTGTGCTCCTTCACCTTCTGTTTGAGGATGCCCCACAGATGCTCAATAGGGTTTAGGTCTGGAGACATGCTTGGTCAGTCCATGACCTTTACCCTCTGCTTCTTTAGCAAGGCAGTGGCCATCTTAGAGGTGTGTTTGGGGTCATTATCATGTTGGAATATTGCCCTGTGGCTTGCCCTGATGTCTATCACTTCCCCACCCTAGCCAATACTAAAAGCTTAGAGATACACTTTTATGTATACTGAAAATTTTGTAGCAAGTTACTCTAAAACACTATTACAGTACTGCATTGTCTTTTCTTAATTGAACCCTGACTGAAAAGTGTGAATGGGCACTGTATGCACATTACAAGTAATTATAATTGCAAATCAACTAAATATAAGTAACTAGCATGATGTTTGATTCTACAGCCAATTGTGATTAACACGCATTTTTTATACTGTATAGCCAGGATGGTGGCTCACACTTCTTGAGTAAGTCATTTTTTACCTACCCCCTTCATCCTTCTTATTGGATAGTTACTCAGCACTAAAACTAAAACGCACTAAAATAGTCCAATGAGGTGAAAGGAAATGAAGATAGAAAACAGTAAAGCTAACTCCCACCTCCCTCCCAGGCAGCTGCTGCACTGTGAGAACAGACAGGCTGCTCCGGTCCTTCTCACAGGCAAAAAAGCTGGAATTCGCATCGCTATGGTGTGAATCCAGCCTAAATGTATGTGAATTTTACAAATGTATTTAGCTGTTTGCCTGAATTTACCCACAGAATGGGCCCAGCACTAGTGTGCTGTGTCAACGCATCCATAATAGAAACATGATGGCAGAAAAAAAAACAAGTAATCCATCAACTCTGCCCCTTTTTTATTTATTTTCTGTTATTTATAATTATTTTTGTATTTTTTTCAATATTTTTTTTGATATAAGCACGTTTTATGCCACGCCGTAATTTCCCTTGCATTTAGAAAGCCCAGTCATTTCAATGGGTAGGAAATGCACAGAAAAAGGACCTGTAGCAACATGTGTGTTGTTTTACCCTGCAACACAAGTGTGTTGACAAGGTGCAGTGGTGTACCAATAAGAATGAATGGCACAGCACCACAGCAACATGTGTTATACATGTTACCAGTGTGAATAGGGCATTAGGGAGTGTATTTAGTCCTAAACAATTCATATCTGAGATACAATAAAAAAATAATTAATAGAAATAGTATAGAATAAAAAGACAGTGATTCTGTGTTTACTGCACATCAAACATGTCATAATGTGACTGTGCTAGCACATAAAATTGTGTAAATCCACAGTAATCAATATTTCAGATACAGTAAAAAAAATGACAATAATACTGAATCATAACAGTTGAGAACAATATCTCACTTGGGAGATTCCCTTAATAAAATGCTCTAATATTTTAACTCAGCTTCCAAATGTCTGTAGCAGTATAAGACGATGACCTATATGTTAGCAGTACTGAGAACAACAGAATCACTATATCAATATTAGATAAGCCAACTGATTAATTTATGGTAACATAAAAGATATTTATGGCTTTGAACCTGGCAGGCAAGTGCACAAGAATGTCAGTGGGAGGGAGTTCTTATTCCCCACCAGTTCTTGCATGAAAGCGGTCTAGAATGTAAAGTGAGCTGCTGATAAACTTTTACAACAACATAATGTGGGGCAGAGCTAAGAAACAGCAAACAACATTTTATTCTGTATTTAACTTTGTTCAAGAACAAATATTTTATATGTGTATCCTACTCTTAGCTACTTTGAACTTCGATCAACACTGATTTAGAAGAAACATTTTTCATTGTCCCTTTTCATTCTGTACCCATCAGCCACTATGTGTTATCACCTTTCAGTAGTCACTATCAATTCCGAAATCTCTAAAGAAGATCTGACACTGGAGCATATTTGTAGATATAAATTTGCCATTGTTTCTATTAAGTAGCCAGTTTTGCTGAATAGTTCTCTAATTCCATCCCAAAATATCTTTAGGATCCAGCTGCATTACCTCTCTATCTGTAGCAGAGACGTAACTAGAACCTTTAGGACTCCGGTGCAAGAAATTACGAAGGGCTCCCCTGACCCCTGGCCAGGACCCTTCCCTCTCCTTGCTGATCCTAGGGCCCTTTACTCCTATCGCGGGTCCCTTTATTACAGTCCTGCAGTGGCATCCTTTCACAAGTTCTGCAGCGGGCCCCTTACTGCCATCTTCGGGCCTCCCCATGGAGGTGAAATGCCAGGGTCCGGTCCCAACCCTCACTGGTGTCAGTAGTTTTTAATTTTTATTTTTTTACCATTTAATTTTATGTAATTTACAATTTTATTTTTATTATTTTTAACAATTTTTTTAGGAGCTCTGTTGGGGGGCTTTGATGAGATATCAGGGGTCTAAACAAACCTCAGCCCTCAATCTCCATTTGTGTAACCTCATCTGCACAGAATGAATGGACAGGAATAGTTGAGTACCAAGCCTCCCATTCATTCAGAAATGGAAGTATAGTAAAAACAGTTTACTATGCTTCAGTTATGAATGAACCAATTGGTTCCAATCACTGACTGTCCATTCAGAAAAGGAAGGAGCCGGTAAATGACAAATTTACCGACCCATTCCAATCTCTCCATCATGACACATCTTCTACAGCAGCTGGCAGGAGAGAGAAGGGGAGAAGACAGCAGCTCTGTGGGGGCGGGGGACCAGGGAAGAACACAGGGACCCTGGGAACAGCAGAAGACAGGTAAACTGGATAGGAGGGGCGGCGGGGGCAGCATATAGAGTAACCTATCTCCTCCATTAGGAGGAAAATGGAGGAGATTGGTTCCTCTAAATGCCACCCCCCCATCCCTCCAACCAGGTGTACAAGGGAGGCACATGGGCCCCCTGGAGCATGGGGCCCGGTTGCAATCACAACCCCTGCAACCCCTATCGTTACACCGCTGATTTGTAGGATACTATCTACAGTGTTGCACTTAAATACAGCCAGTTAGAATCTGGGACAGGACACCAAATTTTGTGTGGATTTTTTTATTGATAGCCTCACAGTGAGCAAGAACATGACTGTTCCTTTTAAAACAAAAATATTACCAAAATTAAACTGTAGAATAAATGTCTCAATGCAAAATAGACATGGAATACCTCTTCTGTTGCATTCACTGCCAATCTCCACCCTAATGAAGAGAACCCCCCAGCTGAACATCCTTATTAATTAAATACTTCTGAAAGCATGCTCAGTGGTTGGATTTATTGTTCTCTACATCATTTTTCTTTCCAGCAATGATTGACTGGCAATAGGAACTACAGCAAACAGTGCAGGACCTGGAAAGCAGCACTTTCTGAAGTAGTGGATTCTGCCCAATCCTAACATGATAGGTTCTCCTCACTACTATGGAGATCAGCAGCATATGCAGCAGGAAATATGAGTGTTTGATGTCATCTTTACAGAGAGACAGAGACACTGTTATTCTGAAGTTTAATTTTAGTGGTAGTGTTGCTTTGAATGGTTAGTTCACCTTTACCAGAAAATAACAAAACTGTGCAGCTTTGTTTAAAGTTTAATATTGCCCTTGATATAGGTGTAGTCCATTTACATATCTCCTGAAGCCTGACTGGAATACTCCTAGGATGTTGCTAGGACATTGCTAAGTAAGACCTAGTCATTACTGCCCACCTCCTTCATCACAGGAGTGAGCTCTCAAACTGAGCTCAGAGCTACTGTATCAGGGAAGAGAAAGAGCATGAGATGAAGTTTGAATCAGAGAGAAATCTCACTCCTGTGATGGTGGAGGTGAGCAGTAATGACTAAGCCTCACTTAGCAATGTCCTAGCAACTTCCTGGGAGTATTCCATTCAGGATTAGAGAGGCATGTAAATGGTCTACACCTATAGCAAAGGCATTATTCAACTTTAGCCTAGGCTGTTGTCCCAACAAAGGATAAAACATCTAGAAACTTGGCTTCTATATTCTATGTTAATGTGGAAAAAACTCACTATGTCCCTCTTTGTCAGTGAGAACTTGAGTTTATGCTTATTTCAAATTGTAAGGTAAGGAAAATGAAGGAATAAACTATAGTGGGGGTTTTCACAAAACTGCCTGCAATTTGAAAGTTGATATAAACGGGTTGATTTACTAAAGCTTGAAAGTGCAAAATTTGGTGCAGCTCCACACAGAAATCAGCTTCAAGGTTTTATTGTCAAAGCTTGATTGAACAAGCTGAGGTTAGAAGCTAATTGGCTAGCATGCAAATCTGCACCCATTTCTGCACTCTCCACCTTTAGTATTTTTTTTTTTCTCGGATCAGTTTCGTCTGGGTCTGTGTCTTATCGACCTCTTTTTCCCTTTTATGATTTCACTTCAGTCGTGTCATCATGGGAAGACTTCTCATCATCTCCGATCTCCCCTTCTCGTCCTTACAAATTTTATATTTCCTTTCTGATGGGAGACTGGATGTTTAGCTTTCCCTCAATAACAGCCCCGTCTCTCTTTTCATTTTTCTTGCATCCCTTTACTCCCCTAATCCTACCCCCCCCAGGTTCCGACAGCTGTTTCTCCGCTAATCATTATATTTATGTATGTCCCAGAGGTCTTAAAACTTGTCCATCCCTCCCACTTCACCCCTTCATCTTCCGTTAGGCCTTCTACTTCCCCACTTCACCCTCCCTACCTGTTCAAAATTCTGGAGACCCTGTATGTATTTATATTACTAATCGCCTCTTTGTCGACAGCCTTGGACCCCCCCCATCCTAATCCCCTCATTTCCCTACGTTCTTTTTACTTTTCTCTCTGCCCCGACAATAACTCCCTTTCGATTTGTAGGTCAGAGGGTAGTCTTTCCTTTATATTTTAAACATTCCTGCTCTTCCCCTCTAGCCTCTACTACTCTTCAGAAGGGTACTACTGTGCTGACTTCACTTTAGTATTTTCCCTTTTTCTCCAGCTATTCTGTGTCTGGGTCTGCTTTGACTAGGCTCTTTTTTTTTTTATGATTTCCACC